>JBCJKH010057762.1:0-25861 GCA_039877255.1 Loriculus beryllinus
CACATGGCATGCAGTGCAGAGGGAACCCAGCCCTCTGCACAACCACTGAGCACAACCTCTGCACAGATCGCTGCACAGCCAAAGCCACACAGAAATCAAAAATAGCACCACACTTGCTTGGCCAAACACACAAATGACACTCTTACAGTACTTGTATTTAGTATATGGCCTTGTCATGTTCAACTTTTCGAACGGCTTCAAGTAACTGTGTGCTGGCTTGGCATACACACACCACCACTTTAACTGATTAAATGGGTGGAGGGTTTTACAGTTCTGCATGTGGATCTTCAAATCCTTTTAAAGGTGATTTATCTCAGTACAAGTTATATTAGGAACAAGTCTAGCCAGCGTCAGTATTGAGAATTACTCCACACAAAGCAGCTGTGATTTACTCAAGTACTTCTAAATCAACTATAAGCTCAAAAGGTGTGAATTCTGTATGTGGAAAAAGCTTTCATGTTACGTAACTATATGCCTGCATCATTTTCAGTAGGAACCAGGAAGGCTAGAGAGATGGCAGAAAAACATCTCTTCCAAGTGCAAAACGGTAATGATTTAAAGACCAATCTCTATGCTGGCAGCATGCAGCAACTCAGGTGGCAAAGAGCCAAATCCTTCTCCTGAAAGTACAGTTAACTCTTGCTACAGTTACACCCTTGCTAATGTATGTCCACTGGACTCTAGTGTGTTCAAAAGAGCAGATTAAGATAACTAAAATGGAAAGAAAACTGTGTAAATAATACCTAAAAGCAGCTGCTGTGCCTTATGAAGAGTTAATACAGAAAGTGAAGCACAAACATTAAGACTGACAAATCACAAAATCAGAAATACAAAAAGGTTCCCTTTGATACAGCTAGGCTGCTTGGCGAATGAGAAAACGCACCTTTGGAGGTGGCACTACAGAGCCTCCTTCACACCCACATACCTTTTCTGACATCTTATTCTCAATGTTGCTCCTGTCTGATGCAAGGAAACACGTATTTTGAAAACAACAACTGTCTGCTCCATGAAGAAGTCCTCAGATGTATTTTAAGAAAGATTACTAATTTGATTCTTAAGCACTGTGAACATAAAAGATCTTCCTTTTACCTTCCCCCTCTAGTGAGACCATACAGAAAATACCTACACAAACAGTTTCAGCTTGCAAAAAACCTCAGCAGTCCGGCTCCCCTGCTCTGATTATTTGTTCACATTGCTCATTGCACTTTCTCCTCCCTCAACAGTGGAGCACCTTACCCATC
Organism: Loriculus beryllinus; assembly: GCA_039877255.1. NCBI lineage: Eukaryota > Metazoa > Chordata > Aves > Psittaciformes > Psittacidae > Loriculus > Loriculus beryllinus. The sequence goes on from JBCJKH010057762.1 coordinate 1,242, forward strand.
CTCCCTCCCCCTCCAATAGGCCAGTTTGACCCAGAACAGTTCTCCAGTCTAGATGACCATCTGACTATGCAAACACAAAAAAGAATCAGGTATGAGGAGTGGGAACACACGGCTAGGGTAATGCAAAGCTCTGTATTTCCAGAGCAGCAGCGCTGTTGTGGGTAGAAAAAGTCTCTGTGGATCTGTGGCTGCAGTGACTTCTGAGGCAAGGTCAGGCTGCCCACGGCACCAGGGATGTGTGGGACCTGCTGTCTGCTGCTGTCTCCAACCTGGGTGCAGTCTACTCTCAAATGCCACTTGCTCTGAGACAGATGCCACAGCCCTTCTAGGAGAGGAAACAAGGGCTCTGCAGTTAGTCTTTTCTGCCAGGGATCATCACTGCAAGGGCAGATGGGACTTGCTTAGGACTCATCCATCCACACGTGTTACAACACTTAGGGGAGTACTCCAAAGATTGATGCTTCTCCCCAGAAATATTTGCAGAGGCACCTCATGATGGGCCCATAGCTGTTTAAATCCACCATGAAAGTAGATGGCAAGTTATTTTGACTTTGAAGTGTAGAAAAAGTACTTTTGGTGTCTCAAGTCACTAACAACATTTATGGGAGTCATCTGAGATGACAGGTATTACTCTCCGTGACTGTTTCCCTCAGCAGTACACAGACCTAGCAGATGTCTCTGCTTCACAGGATGCTGAAAGAGTCAGAGAAGTCTTGTGCTTAGAACACACTCTTTTAAAGAGAAAGAACTACATAAAAGGGACAAATGAAGAAGATACCTGTGAAGCACAGATACCCTGTATCTGAAGTGAAGCACCTGATTTTGCCACAGTTCTGTCACGTGAACACAAAAGTAAGGTTTAGCCAGTCACCTCAATTCTGCTTTGTTTCAGGGGAAAAGTCTGATGAATATTTACCTGAAACTACCACTTGTCTGGGAAAATGCTCCGTGAACCCAGACAAAAGTCTTGCCAGAGTCCCACCTTTTGCTGAACTGTAATTACTGTCTCTGATTTCAAAGGGCCTGATTCTGACTGCACTCCCTTTTTCAAAAACTGGGATACCCTGTGGACCAAGGTACAAACCTTCAGTCAAAATAAGCAAAGCCTAAATAATGGAGTTGGGATTTAAAAAAAAATATATACTCAAAAGCAGCTTCAAAACGTAATACAGTAATCGAAACGGGCTGCATCTGTTCAAATACTGGTTTATGTGTCACATTTGCAAGTAGGAAATACTGTATGATGCACAAGGGCAAAAATAGCATAAGAAAGACAAAAAAGATTGGAGGTATAATGACATGGTCTAGAGTATATAGATCGTAGTCCTGCTGCTCAGTGCTTTATTTTTACCTAGGTACAGGAATTCAAACAAAAGTTCCTCATCTTTTTTCCATGAAAAACTCCCTATTGTGCCTCTGTACTGGACCCTTCACAAGTGCACCTTTTGTGTCAACTTCTGGAGCAAGTTCAAGTTAGGGGATGACTTTTGCCTCTGACCTGGACCTGTACATTCTTTAAGAATGATCTCAACAACCTATACAGCCAGGATTGGAAGTGACCGAGCAAAATGGCTTCAGCCACAGCTCTTAAGTCCACCTTAAGCAAGAATGTGCTCTATGTGGGGAGCCTCTATCTTGCATGATAGATAACTGTGTGTGTATATGCTGGCTGCTAGAGAACCAAACCAGAATTTCCATGGTACCTGATAGCACACTAGGAAGTATGGGGAGAAGCTGCGTGCACACAAAGGCTCACAGCTGCCCAATCAAAATAAGCATTTAAATGGATTAACCAGACAACTGTGCTTTCAAACTTGCAATCGTTATACAGTTACATGATTCAGAGGGATTTATAAATATTTGTTTTTCCAGATAAAAGGATAGTATTAACTGGATTTTTTAAAGTGTGCTCACTGCCACTATCCCTCCTTCCCTGCCATAAACAAACAATCAAGGAAACAAAATAAAAACAAGGATGTGTTTAGGGTGCAAAATTCGTAATCACAATGTAAGACTTGGGAGTTTTGGTTTAAACCTAATATAAAAAGATAACTTACTAACATAAGGAGCATAAAAGGCTTAATTTTTCTTAGATTTCTGAAGACCACTGAACTCGAAGGATATTTGAGAGATCTGGAATTGAAGATTAGGCACGTCCTCTGACAAAAGGATGCTCCTCCTATGGTACCAGTTCACAATATAATCTACAGATTCTGGTAAAACAGAATGCTATGCAATGTCTTTCTCTAGATCTGAATATAACCCATCTTTCCTAGCCTATTTGAAAAAATGTTCCCAAATAAGAATTCTCATTTAACAAGTCCACATGCTTAACACACACAGAGGCTTCTCTGTCAGTCACCGATGGGCAAACATGTTTATGCGGAAGCTCTGTTCAGAACTGCTTTTTACTGCGAGAAGCCATTTTCCTCCAGGAGAATAATGTTTATGAACCATTCTATCCCCACACAGCAAGTTTTGAATGGCAGATTTGGGAAAACAGTATGAAAAAGAAATTACTCTCTTTCATAATCCATCAGCTCAGCCAAAATAGTAAATCAGAGGAAAGTTAGACTCAAATGTAATCCCTTGGGAGTAGAATCATTTTGAATGGATTTAGGGAAAAATACACATCCTTCTCAAATTCTGTAGCTTGGATGGTTATATTTGTCTCTGTCAAGTTACATGCAAAGAAGCAGAAAAACAGAATTTAATACCCTGTGGATATGTTCTCTTGATACATGCATCTAACTTCCACAACCGCTAATGGGAATTATATACTGAGTATTAAGAAAAGGGCACATGCATATAAATGCACATTTCCAATGATATTCAAGCTTAGGAAAACTTTCTTTTCCTGATTTATGTTGCAGAAATCCTACTGCTGAGACATGCTGCTTGAAAATTATCAGATTTCTTGCTTAAGAAGTATCTCTATCAAGAAAGCTGTACCTTCTTTATCTGTGAAATCTGAATTTGCTAACATATCCCCCCAATATTAGCTGTTCCTTTTAATTCATTTGCAAATGACTCCCTCCAGTTACCTTTAAGACTATGAATCATTAGCTGGCAATACCATCCAGCTGAAAGAGTAATCAGCACTTTCATTTCTATTTGAGGCTGAAATTTTACTAGGCTTAAAGGAAAAGAAAAGCCATGGGTGAAACCTGTCTGTTCTGAAATAAATAGGTGTCTCACCCTTAAACACATCCCTTGAAAGTTCACTGAAAGGTCATTATCTTTGCCAGGATTTCTAAATCATGAGTGAAGGATTCATTTACTATACTATGAAACCGAGTATTTTAAGGACATGTGTGTGTACATGCATGTGTGCATGGTACAGCAGGTAACCCCCACATTAAAAAAATTAGACACTAAAAAATCTGAGTGTACAAATGCAACAATTCTCACTCCATATGACAATATATTATTCACTGCTTGCAGCAGCCAACCCCCAGCAGGGTTGCCATTGCAATATGAAGTGATATTCCTACATTAGCTGCAGCTTAGTGGAGAGGAACTCACCAGTTTAAAACGTTTAGCCTACCTGCCTGAAGATGTATGATACAGCAGGCTTGTACATTTTGTTTAAGATGAGGCAGAGCAAAATTGTAAGTGTGAAATGTACACATGGAGGTGGATTTCTAGGGGTTTCCCTTCTCAGTTACTCTAGTTAAGAGTCGGCGTAAACCCACTATTTCAGTGCTCAAACTATATCTTAAATCATTCTCAAGACCACAATCTTTCACCAGCACTCTGACGGCATCTATACTTACAAGCTTGTTTAGAAGAAACATTGCAAAGAAAAAACTACTCTAAGTGCCTATGAAACAATTATGTCTATTGAAAGGATTGGTTTAGGGAGAAAGCTGAGAAGAGATAAGACAGAAACAAAAGATCAAGCACATGAAGTAGCAGCTCAGAAGCAAACCTTTCATTGCCTTTTAATTTTCATCTGAATTAAAATTCATTCAATTACTTTAACATTTTTTTTCTAACAACTGAGAACTATGAAAAGCAAAATATGATGACACTTCATAAACTTTCAAATGTTGCAGTTAATTTCTGACAACAGCATAACATTCCTCATCCTGCTACCACAGGACAAAAAATATTTACTGTCACATGTATTAGTTAATAAGGATAAGATCTTCAGCAGATGCTAATCTGTGATTTTTGAGTGCTGCGATGTTGAATTATACTAGCTGATGTTTAACAGTTCACTTCAAATAATTAGTGGTTTACTTCTAGCATTTGCTACCCACTTTCACCTATGAGAAGGCCAATATGTTTCTGAATTCAAAACCACCAGCAGGTATGTACCTGGCAATCATACTGTAAGTCACCAGAACAAAAAAGCAAATTTAGGGGAAATGCAAGTTGGCTGAACAGTGAGTAATATATATGTAGACAACTGAGGGAAGAGTTAGGCCCCAAACAGTCAAATCAAGCAAGCTACCAAAGCTTCTTTGTGCCTTAACCATTCCCTGGCAGCTCCTAGCACGCAGCTTCTTAACCTGAGAAAAATAGGGGAGAAAAAAATGCTAATTGCATCTTATTGAACTTGGCAGGGCATTTAAGGCTGACAAGAATTTCTGGTTGTTCTGAGGGCTTTAATCCAGATTTTCTGTTGAGAAATAACAGCAGTTATGATTGTCTTTGAATCTCAGCTTCCCAATCACAATAGACGAGTGTTGAAACAATCTCTGTTCTTTCCCACAAGTTCTATAATTGTCTATAGAAACTGTAATTAACCCATCAATGCATTAAATTTTTGCCACATGTTAAGCAGAACTAGTTGAAGCTGTGGAAATTCCAATACAAATAACTGCATTGAAGTTTAATGGTGGCATCAAAAAGACAATGGACAAAATAGTGGGAAGCTGGTTTGGGTCTCCAGAGACTGAGCCCAGGCTTCTCACTTCTTAACTGAATGCTTTAACCATAGGTCAAGATACAGAAGCTGTTGCCAATTACAAGTCACCAACAAGTCTTGCCTCCTCCTCCTCCCATGTAAAAGAATGAGGCTCTAACCCCTTCCGACACGTATAGGAGGAGCTTCCCTGCCTAACACAGGTACTTTGAAACCTTCCTTCTAGGGTCAAGTGCCTGTTTTTTAAACAATTCAAAATCTACACGGGATATGCCTGAGTCTTATTCTGAATCCCATGTTCCTGGATTTTGGTGATTTAATTTGAATCCCATTTTTATCTTCCTTTATACACATTAAAGGCAGGAGACGTGCATATAGGAAGTTCTAGGCTCCCTGTTGCACTAATAGTCACAGTATCAGTATGGCCTCAGAGTGGGAACAGCAAAACCCCCTGGACAGGCAGAAACTTCAAGGCAAAAGTCTAAAAACGTGAGATGAAAGAAGTTTGTGAGAAAGGAGTTGATGGAGAAAGGAAAACAAAGATGAAGAAACACTTTTTGGTTGTATTCTCTTTTTCAGAATACTTCATTAATCTCTTCCTGCTGAATGTCTCCCTGTTTCTATTATCCAGATTCAAAGAGAGAGCAGATATAGCTTTAGTTACAACCAGACAATGTGGTATTGCTGTTTACATGCAAACATGGGCTATGCCAATCTTGCAAGCCTCATGGCCTGGCACTGTCATACCAGATGAGAAGACTACAAATGCAATAAAAGGATCAGATTTCCAGATTTTTGACTTAAAGCATTCCCTTGTGGTAAAGTTGGGTGAGGAAATGGAAGAACAGACTGAGAGGAAAAGGGGAAATTCAATAGCTCAGAAGCACATATTCCTGACCTAGTTACTTTGTGAAAGCTTCAACAAAGAGGCTTACGAAGTCATGACTATTACATGGACCTCTCTGATCTTTTCATAAGGATGAGAAACGGTTGTTTTCAGTTTAAAAAGGAAAAAAAAAAGTCTGTATGTAAAGTCGCTCTTTGTTGTGCTGTGAACTCCCTGGAGAGAGTATCAGTCACCCTGCAGGGGCTGGAATAATGAATGAATCCATCAGGGAACAGGCTTTTTTCTCTTCTGACATGCTTCAGGGGACCACCCGCACACATGTCAGCCCTTTCTCTGTAGAGTGTTGCCTTGAAAGCCCTGCACAGATTCAGCCAGCAAGGATCCTTCCTCTCAGAGCCCATCTCTGATGGAGTTTAGATGCTCTCAGGCTGAGGAATGACATGACCATGGGCCTCCCAATTTCTGGGCAAAGGCTCCGGCCGCTGCAGGAATAGAGGGCAATGCAACCGTGAAAATCGGTGATGGGAACTGTAAGGAGGTTGAAGGTATACAGCAGGGCAGCTGGCCAACTGCCACAGCACAGTCACTGTGCTGTGTGGTCATAGATCTCCTTGTATGCAGGAGACAAATGAGAAGGGTAATTGCTGCATGCTTGAGAGCAGAACCAGCCAAATGAAGGATCGACCACCACCTGCATATGATAGATCTTCTCTTTAAATCTTCATGCGTTCTTGATCACACACTGACAAATTTGTGCTGTTCAGAATTCTTCACGTTAGTGAAACACACAAAGATTTACTTCTTGATCCCTGCACTCTTTCTGTGAATTTCTCAAAAAGAATGGGACAACCTGGAGTCATTACCCAGTCATGTTACAGGAAAGCTCAAGATAGCTAGGGAGCTGAGGGGGTAGCATCCTGAGAGCAGGAAGCAACCAACTATCATGTGAACTGTAGAAGCAAGTCACTACTGATCAGATGCTGAATTCCTGCATGTAATTCTATTGTCTTTCCACCTTATCACTATTGATAACATAAAGAAAAAGATACAGCCTTACTTATTTCTATTTCTACAATGCAGTGCATTTTAGCAGGACAGCTAAGTAACACTGAGAACCGGGAAGCAGTCAACATGGTAAGAAAATACAGCTCCCCTTGAGCGCTAAGACCTTTCTTAAACTGTTGCTTAAGCCATGCTATCCAAACCACTGCTGTTATGAAGCTTTATATGGTGAGTTGTCAATAGCATCTGAGCTACTAATTAGACCTCAAGGATCAGACCAGATCAGCATCTCAAGACACACAAGAATCCTGGACAGCTGCTTCTGCTTCCTTCCCTGGAAATAACCACAAGTGATAATCCATTACTAATCATCTGTGGTCTATTTCAAAGTTCACCTTTTTGTACAGCAACATTAAAAATGTGCTTATATTAGTCAGTGAGATGAAATCTACAAAATTACCACATTATCATCCAAAAGCCCCAGGCACCACCTAACCATGCCAACAGGTGACGTGTATGCATGATGCGCTTACTCCTGTTCTGGGCTGCAGAATCCACAGCAAGATTAAAACAAGAAGGAGGTGGCCTCACTTGCAATTCATGTCTAAAATATTTAGACCCAGGGGAACTACAGATTAACTCTTGGACAATCTAGCTGAACCCAGTTTTCTTTCTAAGCTAATAGAATGAGTACCAGCTCAATTATGACCCTTCTGGGTGAAATGGTAAACAAAATTAAAAACCACATCCGCATACTAAGAAGGAGCTTGTCCTTTAGTCCTCATTTCCCACTCTCCACTTTGGTTCCTTACTATTCACACCAACATTAGCAGCATATCAGTGATGAAGGAGCTTCAGTTTCCATACAGACTGGGACATGTACACAAGTGTTTTTGAAGGAAAGGCCTGGTCTCAATGAGAAATCATTCTTCTTCTCATTTCTCTTTTCTTGGGACTACCTATCTCAAACCAACTAATCTCCATGCTTCCAAATTCTTCTCCCGTGATTCTTCCTGGGCAAAATCCTTAAGGATACATTACAGAACTGCCTGAAATCTCTCCTTCCTATCATTCCAAGGAGTTAAAAATACTGCAGTCATATTACTCCTGCTCCAAGAAAGAGAACCGTATCACTTTGGCTTCTGCAAGACTGATATCGCAACCTCCCCCCCGCCAAGGGAATTACAGCCTCGTAACATACAGTTGCCTATTATTTATTCTGTGGCCAGATTCTCAGCTGGTATAAATCAGGTCAGGTTCCTTGCCTTCAACCAAGTAAAGTTGATTTATGCCAGCTGACCATCTGGCCCTCCATGCACTCCACTTGCACAATGCTAGTTTTTAAAGAGGCCAATTGAAGTGCAGCACGCACGTAAGAATACCTCTTGGGTCTTTACTTGGAAAATGTCCCTTTGAGAAGTAAGACTGTAAAACCTGCTCGCTGCTCTCCAAGTATGTACTGTTCAGGTTCACTTGCTTTTCTACCAGAAGAAAGCCTCTAAGCCCTGACAAAGCCACCGCAACCTTGGGTACACATGATATATTTTCTAATGTCTTCTGCATAGATCAGTTTTTTAACTGAGTTTTAACACTGAATTAAATGAAGCCCATGGGTATACCAATGCAATATTTTGGAGGAACCGATGAACTGCACAGAGGGCAGAGGCTATCTTTCAAAACTTGCATTAGTAGTGACTACAAACAAGCTGGAAAGAATGTGGTGTGACTTCCAAATGACTGGCTGTGCTTACAGCTTTGGCTGCTTGATACATCTCTCTTTTTTACTTTTAAACCTCAGATGTCTACTTATAGAGCAGAGCAACAGCTCTTTTGAGGCTGTGGGCTGAAGTCCTGGGGTGGAAACAGAAGGTATGTAGGAAATAGAAGACAGCTTTCTAATACCTTCAATTCCAGATCACTCCCAAAGGCACAATATTAACCCTATGTGTCATTGTAGTCATGTCATCTGCTGGGTTGTAAACTGAAAGATACTTTAAGTAGTAAGTATCTTTTAAGTGTGAGGAAATAGACTCCTCTATCTATTCCTGAAGTCACCTAGTGTTTGGCAAGTTTTTGCCAAAATACTACTCTGGGTGACTGGAGAACTGAAATCAGACTATCAGGACTGTTAATAATCAAAATTGTGGTTCCTTTGCATGACAGCAATTTCTGAATACAGCTTATTATTATGGTATGAAACAAAGATCAGAAAAAAACAGTCATTTAGGGCACTGTTATTCCCATTAAGCAAGGAGAAAATGAACACGTCTACAGGTTGACCTAAAAATCACTATCAGCAAAATGCTTTTCCTGCCCCACAAAGTGATGTAACATTTCATACACTTTCATACTCCCAACCAGAGTGAAATCAGAATTATTTGAAGTGGTGGGCGTGAGGGTGTTTGTACATGCACAACAGTGACAGCCCTCCAATATCCTGGGGAGAGTGGATAGGGGGAGCTCCAGATCCAAATGTGCATTCTACCAGTCAGACGAGGCACTTGATCTTGCCTTTCTACCATCCTCCACCACTGATTATTCTAGTTATTGATTAATGATGATTTCTTTTTCTCTCTCTATCTTCCTACATCAGAAATTCCACTGTGGACTACAAAGGAAGGAAGAAAAAAAAAGTTTCCTGATGAAAGTTGAATGGAAACTGGTACATTTCCACAAATTGTTTCAGTTTTGACAAATCAGCATTTTCCCATGAAAAACAGTGTCAAAAACTCTCAACCAGCTCTAATTCTAACCAGATTAACTCAGGGATGAATGCCAGCAGGAAGTTCTTGCTAAATACCAGTTGTTTGAGTAAAGGAAAACTATTCCTTTAGACGATCTTCCCAGAGGTGAAAAGGCTTTTTAAAGCCATGTGAAATTAAAAAAGGGCAGGTAGTTCCAGCTGTAGCAACCAAAATGACATTCAGAGCAAAAGAAAGGCAATGAAATGGCATATTTAAGCAAAAAATAAAATATGCACAAACATGAACAAATCAACAACATGAACAAATCAGTATTTCTCCTGCCACTGCCAATTTCACTGTTCCATAAAATCTGAAACAATTGCTAAACTTTGCAGCAATGCAAACAGACTTAGAAACCCATGTGGGCTGCAGGGCAGACCCCTCCAATTTAAATTCTGCTTAAATCCCTAGAAGTTAACAGACACAAACGATCTGTGAATTAAGCAACTCCTGGTGAAATTTGTTAGTTCTAACTACTACTTTGAATGAGTTTTGCATCACTGGATGGTGTCTGAAGTAATTTGTGCTCTATATGTATATTACCCTAAACATCTGTACACTAACTAAATCTATGTTTTCAGGCATTAGGACATAAATGGTTGTACTCAACCAATGCTGGTGCTGCTGCTCTGTCTTTATGCCAGAATGAAGACGTGCCATGAAAAATAAGTGTGGAAGATGGGTCATTGAGAACCCAATATTGCAAATATTTATTATTAACTATTGCTTACAGTAGCATACAGAACAGTGGCATTTGCCACAAATACAATTCCCTGCCCCAGTATGTAAGCTCACTCTTTGCTGTAAAAGCAATCTATCTCCTGTACTAAAGGGTTTATCCACTATTTCTTAATACAACTCTTATCACTTCCACCTGCCAGTGAAGTTAAACTTCAAAAGTAGTCTGTCAAAACCAAGACATATTCATTCTGACTTATTTTGGTCTATTTTAACCTTCCAAAATAAGAGCTCATGAAAAAGCATGAGTATTTGTTGTAACCTTTTGTTTTATTCTTGATTATAAGAGTTTAAAAACAGTTCCAAATTATCCTATGGGGGAAAAAAAAAAGAAAAAAGAAAGAAAGAAAACCCCCTCTAACCACAACAAAATTTAAGGCTAAAGACCTATTAAGTAAACCAAAATCTCAGTGCTAGATCTCTTCAGGAGTTAAGGATTCAGCCAACTTTCTATTTCATAACAGGACTGGCTCTCACTACTCCATGCTGGAAATCTCTTGTAACTCTCCAACATCTGCACAGACTGGTTGATACCTTAGACCATTTTAACAACTTTGCAATGCATTGGCAATACAAACTATCTGATGTCCTTAGGATGTGCCTACCTGGTAATTTACCCTGAGTCAAACGGCCCAATGTGGCAAAAGAGACACTGCACCACTGGTCTCCCACATGCCTCCAGACACCTTTTTGTTCCTCTGCTCACCAGGTACCAGGGGCACTGTGGGGACCACGAGCAGACCAGAACTGCAACGACTCACCTCTCTCTTACTGATCCCGGGACCACGGGGCCACAAAGATGTTTGGAAGCCAGGACTTTCACTGTGCCATCAACGCTCAGTGCCAGGCAGTGGGGAGGCTGCATGGATCACTTTCAGATCAAGCACTAGTGATAATATTTCATACCTAGCTGACACAAATCCACCCTGTTATGTAGTACCCAAGACAGTAACAAATGGTCCCAACAAGCTGGTTTTGCTCATTCTTACTATACCATAAAGTGACGCATAGGTCTTCTTAGGATAGAGGAGTTACAGTGATACAAAGTGAATGCTAGCAAAATGCTGTACCAGACATACCTTACTGAGACAAAAAAGTTCCTATGCCATAAATGCGAAAATGTAAGCTTAAAAATACCCTGCAAAGGAAATATAACCGTAGAAAACTCCAACAGCTGGTGCTACAGTGATACCACCCTCTTTTTTCTCCCCTCAAAAGACAAACCCCCATCCCTCAAAACCAAACCATGAAGAATTTCCTTCTGCTAAGAGCCTGACACCATCTTTTCTGCAAAGTTCAGAAGTAACCTTGTCACAATGACAACTTTTATCAGTCACCATTATAGCACACTATGTCTTTGAAACTGTCATCCCAGAAAGAAGTATTTAATTTTAAAGCAGTGCTTTTGGGCTAAATGTAGGTCATATAATAGTATTTATAAAATATAAGTGAAAAAATATTATGAATATGAAAAAATCTGAATTATTCCATTGCCCTTTTTTGAAATTACTTTTGAAACTGTTTCAGGAAATTTATATGCTATAACTCTGTGTAACTTTACTGATGCTAATGGAACTATATTCATTTGCAGCAGCTTAAAATCGGGCTTATCATTTTTTAATAGAAACCATTCCTATATGGAATTCACCAGCTGAATGTTAATGCCAAGGAGCTCAAAATAGCAATCAAATAAAATTATTTTCAAAGTTTCAGGTATAAAAGTCTTGGAATTCAAGGATACCCCATAAATAGAAGAAATGCAGTAATATCTGTTCTATTCCTACTTCCCTTCCAAAATAACTGGAAATTTGCCAGTTTTGATGGGGGCAGGAATTTTTGATTTGATTCTGTTACAAACATGTTCCACCATGTTCCGAAGATGTTTGTTCCCATACGTCCCTCTTCAAATATCTGAAGCTCTAAATTTTGATGTTGTTACTATAAAACTAACTATGATATGGCTTTTAAAAAATAAGGAGACAATAACGCAAATAGAGCTTGGCTGAATGGAGAAATTAAGTTCCTGGTGTTCAAGAATGAACTATTATTACACAGATCATTCCAAGGAACAAACTTCTGGTTTTAATAACCCACATATTCACTTGGACACAACAGCGTCTATTTCTTATGTGGACAACTGATAGTTTGCACGGCACTGATTGATTAAACACTCAGTACAGCATTCATCATCATTCCAGAAAAATCACACCTTGTCCCTTTACTCCATGGAAAAAAAAATTAATTACTTGTGTGTAGTACCGGATATGACAACACATTTTTCAAAGTAGATCGTTCTTATTGGACCTGCTCATGAGTTTGTGGGTTTGTTCAGAATCTTTATGGGAATGTGCCATGTCTAGTATTTTGCTGTGAAGAATGTTAAAATGAAATTTCAGCTAGGCTTTTATTAACCTCTTCACCAACAAAAGCCAGCTGGCTAGTAGGCATAGCTTGGAATTGAGACTGGTATCTCTTCCTTCTCATTGAACTGATGAGCTGTTGATTGTTACAAAGTATCTCTTTTTATTTTGTTTTCCCCAAAATATTTGGCATCTCTAGTTGTCATTTCAAAGCCAAATAACAACCAATACCCAAACCTCACACTTTCTGCCCCTACAGAACTGTTGTTTTCTGACCAGCTCTTCTTGTTATACATGCAAAAGAATCCTACCAAGATTATTAAAACAACTTTAGGAGCTATAGATTATCTGACAACAGGTATACCCAGTTTATCCTAGGGTGTAGATGAAGATCAGCATGAAAAATGCTGAACTGTAAGCAATTCATGTAGTTTTTCCTCACTGGACCTATAACAAGAATGAAGAACAAACTCTTAAACTACATCCATTTTTAAAATCTACCTGTAGTTTGAGACTGTCTATACTAGTTGAGTGAAAAAAGAGCATAATAATAACACCAGATTAACAAAAATGGACCTTTTTCATTTAAAGCTTTTTGTGATGGGAATCTGCAAAAAAATTAGACTAGGATCAAAATAAAAGCCAACACTACTTGAGTGTATTAATAGGAAATAATAAAAATCGATATCAAGAAGAAGCTGCACACCTCAAATTTAACATAATACTGGTTTTAGATCATGGTGTCTTATTCTCAAACTGTTCTTTTTTATCTGTCCTATGCTTCCATGAGCAACTTTGCAGGTATGTAAAATCTGTTGACTTCGACAGGATCATGAATGAAACATGAAGTTATTCATACTGCATAGACCTACTGGCAGTAGCTCTACATGAGCGTTCCAGCAGCAATTTTGAGATCATTCTTGACCATGAACAAGGAAGAATCAGAGGGCACAAAGTTTGTAGAAGCTCAGGTGTCTACACACCTTACCTGAAGATAAAAATTAGGCATGTGATGTCACAAGACATCTCAAAAATCTCCTTAATTCTTCAAAATTATTGCAGATGTAGTTTTGCTGCGATCTGATGTTCTCTTTTAAGTTCACCAGTTGTGCTGCAACACGATTGAGGGCCTAACATCGCAGTTACAGATGTTAGTTCACATATGTGGGTTAGTACTGGTAGGATGGAGACTGAAAGCTCCTCAGGGCAAGGACCTTACTTTTGCAGCAGCTCTTTAAACTCTTGGTACCTTCCAGATTATCCTATGAAGAATACCACAAAACAGCCTCAAAAACATATTTAAAGAAGCCTTGGTAAAAACAGAATAAGGGATGTGAAGCGTCATTAAAAGTGCATCAAATAACATAAACACCAAGTGCTACACGACTGAATGCTACTTTCAGTCCAGCTGCTCACAATCACAGCTTAATTCCACTGTAGGCAGAAACTCCCATCTAAAACAATTTTTTGGTGAGCAACCGCTGACCCGCACGGCAGCCAGCTCTGTGGCCTCGGCTCAAGCCTCGGCTACCACCCGAGGCACCTTCTCGCCCTGCTCCCCGTGGGCGTGCGGGCAGAGCCGGTGCCCATCCCAGAGGGCATCGCCAAAGCTGTGCCGAGGGCTGGATCCTGCACCCGAAGCACGCACCGGGGCGGGCGGGGAGCACGGACCGAGGCCGGCCGGTTCCCCAGGGCCCGCCGTCCCCCCGGCACACAGTGCGGTCGGTACCAGGTGAGGAGACACAGCTGCAGGGCCGGGCAGGCGCTCCCTCGGGGGCAGCAGCCAGCTTCCGAGCTGCCCTCTCTGGGCTCCTCTGACCGGACCAGATTCTGCTTCATTTCCTGTCGAATCCTCTACGTTCTCCCCGCTCTTCCCTCCACGGACGGACCCTCGGGTTCCCAGTCTTTCTTCCCCACTTTACTTTTCGAGCGGGGTTATAAACAAACACGCTCAACCCTCCCGAAACGTTTCCAGCCTCAAAACTTTCTTAGCAACCGCGTCTCCCCGCTGCTCCGCTGCGGACGCCTGCCTCCTGCCTCCGGCCCCGCTCCTGCCTCCGGCCCCGCTCCTGCCTCCGGCCCCAGCAACTGTCAAGCGGGACCGCCGGCCCGGCGCGCACTTACCCCGAAGCAGAGCGGGGACCGAGCAGCCCATGAGGACCCAAAGGGAAAGGCTCGGAAGCAGCCGGCGCAGGCTCCTCGGCGGGCAGGGAATCATCGCGGAGCCGGATCGGCGCGGGAGGGGGGCGCAGGGCCGCGCAGGCAGCGGGAGGCCGCGGCAGGGCTGGGAGCGGGGCTGCGCGGCTCCGCGGCTCGGGACCGCGGGTGACTCACTGAACACGGCACTTCGGCGCTGCAGGGGAAACAGGAAATCTTAAACTTCGCAAACAGCTGGGCAGGACTTTCTTACTCTTACAGTAGTTCCTTCTCCCCCTTCCCACAGCCACCCCCTCCCCTGCGCTCACCCTTTTTCGTTCTTTCTTTCCTTTTTTTTTTTTTTTTTTTTTTTTAATTTATTTTTTTATTTAACATGAAACCTCACCCAGTTTGGTGTCAATCATCTGCCAGAGGCCAGCCCCTCTCAGGTCCGGCTCTCCCCCTCCAAGCGCGCCAAGACCAGCCTCGACGTGCAGCCCGCAGCCCTGCGCCTGCCTCTCTCCCTCCCTCCCTCCCTCCCTTCCTCCGCCCTGAGACGGGGACATAGCAGAGCCGCAGCTTGCGCTGCCGGGACCCGGGGTGGCTCCGTCGGCTTGCGAGGGGGTTCAGGGTCCACGGAAAAACGTCAGCTAGAACGGTTCCTTCTCCACGCCAATTGACAAGGGCCCAGTCTTGTCATATGGGGCATGGAGGCTCTTCCTTGCACCCATATTCCCGAACCTTACCGATGCTGCTGCAGCCTGTTTCCCCCTCTGAAGACATAGTATCGAAAGATAGACATAAACCCCAGATGAACTAAAGCCAGGGGAGGCTGAAGTCAGAGTAATAACAGGAAACGTTCACACAGACTAGCTGGGCATTCAACTTGCACATGCTGAAGCTGACTGAGACAACTTGTCACCTACCTCCTTTTTTTTGCATTTTGCTCCCAGATGGGCTGGATATGCAGCACTTTATCCCAAGTGCTGCATATGTGACAAGGTCAAGTTCTTCTCCAACCCTCTCTGGTGCAGATTTACAAGAGCTTTTGCCTTCTCCAGAAGGGAGAAATTGCACATAGGATTCAGGGAACAAGACCGGACTGGCGATGCCAGTTTTGCGTGACCCAGACAGAACCTCTAGACTCTTAATCTGAACAAGGCTTGAGATTTTTGCCACTACAAATCCAGCCATTGCGAACCCAGCAGTTGTCTTGAGATTCAGAATCTTCCTTCCTCTCTAAGTGTCTGGGCATTGATTGAAAGGCAAACTGATGCACTTGGGGATAATTTGAGGGTGTCTTAACATTCTGATGATTTGCTTTTGTGTAGGTTGCAGCATGAGGTAGAGATACTGATCTGGCTATTTCAGAAAACAGGCTAAATCCTCAGGGGGAATATATGTAATCATGCTCTGAATGTCCCAGATCAACTCTGTATGAATTTGGAAATGTTTGCATAATGCATTTGATTGGCCTATAACAGACGTTAAAAAAAACCCTCATTGTGATGTTATGTAAATTTAGGTTTAAAAACTCCCTAAATGCTTATTTTCATGGTGCAGTCCCAGTGTACGGTGCAAATTCCCATAAACCTCTCCAAGAGCATTTTCCTCTCTCCACTCCCTTTAAATACAGTCAAGATTCACTTAAACACAGTCACCACCTTCTAGAGTTAAGAAAAATGTTGGACTCCCCTTTGAGCACAGACTGGAGTGTTCTTATCAGTTCTTGTGCACCAGCTCTGTGCTAGAAGCTGGCTGTGTTTTCAGTAATCCACTTAAGCGAAAGCATTTCTTAGCCTCCATCAGTATATACTGTATGCTGTATACACTTCTCCCTCCTTGTAGCTGTCAAGCTGCAGGTATCAAAGAGTTGTTTGCTTGGAAAGTTGTCTGTGTATACTGATCTCTCCTTTTAGTTTTTGGTGACTGACTTCCAATCTGAAAAGAAGCTTAAAAGCCATTAAATACAGATTTAACGTTACTAATCAAACCTGTCATGACCCAAGCGTGACTTGCTAAGCTGGCCTCTGCCTCACTTGCATCTCTCTCCCTTGCATGAACGCCATGGCTGTTTTTCCACATAGGCATTTTTTGACCAGTCTCTCAGTTAGGGTCTGGCAATAGGAGAGGGGCTTGCAGGATATGGAGGCCTTGGGGAGGGCTGTACTTGGGTCCCCAGTAATCTCACATCCCTGACTGCAGCCTGGCATCACAGCTTCTCTCTCACATGAGAGGATATGGTGCCTGTTACACAGTAAGTTAGGAGTCTATAACAAGTGGATTTCAGAAGTCTGATATCTCCATATAAGCACTGGTTTTATTTCCAAAGACATCATTTTGGATTGTGCTACAGCTGTACTTGGGATGTTCAGAGAGCCCTTGAGGGTGGTAGATGCTACTAGAAAGTTTTTGCATGGAAGGAATATATCTTAGCTGGATATCCATATGATTTGTAGTATTTAGTGTGACCAAGGTCAAGGTGGAAGTTGAAGTAAACCCAAAATGGTTCACAGATATGTCCCAGACAGGCTTATTAACAAAAGCTCACGTTCTGCCTTTTTGAGTATTACAAGCTTCCCTGTAAGAGGCCAAAATGCAGCTTAATCAGGATTTCCTGGACAACCAAAATATATAGAACAAGACCAAGCTGGTCATTTCTTTCCATTTCCTTGTTCATAGTTCTTAGATCTGTATTTGCAGATGGCAGTTTCTGACTTCTACATTGAAACTGTGAATATTTAACCTCAGCCTGAGGTGAGAAAGAGCTGGCTTCAAAGAGTCACAGATTAAAGCTGCAAATAATTAACTCCAGCTTTACAGGGTAAGGAAGGGTCAGTTAATTTCAGTTTGCTCCTTAGAAAGGCAAAATGTTGAAGCATGACTATTGTATTTTCTTTTTGACCCCCAGAAAGAGATACCCATTATACAAACAACCTAGCACCTCTTGTACCTCAGGGCCTCCAGGTGAAGACAAGCTAAGTGCTTCTTGCTGCAGTTTTAGTTACAGCTTTTTAAAAACAGTCCATAAAAACTATGGACTATGAATGATCTCTCTTTATTATTCCAACCATTTCTCATCTTGCAGTATCATATTTCTGTCTAAATCCCATGTGAACTACAGTGTTATTCTCATATGAAGAACACTTTCAAGCTTCTACAAAACTTGCAATGTTACTAAAGTCTATAGTTCCACTGTACTGAACATACACTTTTAGCCCAAAATCAGCCTACCCACAGCCAAGAATTGCTGAAGTAAAACCATTATTTTGATTAGCTCATTAGCTCCACTGCTGCTTTGTTTAAGAATTCCACAACAACCTACTTCCCAGGTCCACTGACTCAAAATTAAACAAGGCCTATACAGCTGCACTAACAGAACGTAATGTTCGTGCCTCTATAAAGCTGACATACGTGTCTTAGGGTGAAGACACCTCACCTTACTTTAGCTGTCTACGAGTTAGCCTTAGAGTGAAATTCCAGGATATGACTGCAACAACCTATCACCTTTCCTGCCATCTAAAGGAACAGTTTCATTTGACTGTAGTGGGTTAGTCCCTGGTCAGGCTCAAGGACCAAAGGATGCAGGCTGGATGAATAGAACTGCCGTTACAGTGGCAGCAAGCTATTAGGTCACCTACATTCCTTCAGTCATCAGAGAGTGGAAAAGAGTCTAGGTATTTTAAAAACCTCTAGACACATGAGCTGATGGCAGAGAGTATAGTTAGCTCAGACATCTACTTTTTAGGTATCTGATGTTAGATTACATGAATCCTAAAGAAAACGTTCTTTGAATTATATACATCACAAAATGTAAGCTACAAGGTGGTTTACTCACTGGCAATCGTTGAAGATACTGCCTGTGATTGTTGTGAATCAAATACAGCAATTGGGTATAAAGCATGCCGATACTGCCTTGACAAAACTACTAGTGATGTAGCTGGAATAAGTAGTTTGACTGAAATAAAAACATTGATAACTGAATAAGTTTTGTCATTGTTTACTTTCAAAAGAAAAATAGGAAATCTGCTTTGAAAAAGTTGACATGTCCCTCCCATTTTGACTTATTTGGTATGATACAGATCAGATTTGGTTTTGAAGCAGTCCATTTAGTTTTGAAAATCTTTTGTTGTCTCCTTGTTACATATAAAAACAAAACATGGGAGCAATGTACAACACTTCAGTTTCACTGCAGTTAAGGAAGAGGTTCATTTTCAGGGAAATTCTGGTATTTCAGTTCAAATCAAAGTCAAATTTTGTAACCCTTTATCATTTGCAACCCAAAACTTCTGTCCCCCCCAGTGTTCTGTTCACAAAGCTGACATTTGCCTGCTAATTTTCAGATTGAGGGTGCTTGGCATGGAGTATTGGCCTTTCAGTGTGCTTGGTAGAAGTTCTGTCTGTGTTGTGCATAATTCACTGAAGAACACATAGTCCTCTTCAGAGTAGTGTGCCCTGTATCACTGCTTGCATCGTATTTCCCTCTTAATTTAGGTTATCATAGAGCACAGATTTATAGCTACTGTTAAATGCAGCTTTCTTCTTTTGCATAATCACTGGTTTCAACTTGTTACTAATAATTCGCAGCATTATGAGACACAGCCTCAAGCAAGGACATTTACAAAAGGTTACATACATTGCAAAATGTTTCGAAAGACTCATAAAAAGTGTTGGACTTAACACAGCATTATGCTTATCTCACAGATATAATCAAATTAAAACATCTGCTGTGTGTAATCATCTGTCAGAAGGCAATCAGCTTGTTATCAACTCCTGCATACATCAGAGGCAGCAAGAATAATGTTATCTTCAAGATTTATCTTAGTAGTGCTTTCTGTACAATTCTCATGAATGATACCTAGGAAAATAAAGTTTTGAAATATTATTCAGATTAGCACTATACTCTCAGGGCACTGCTGTTCTCATGATCTCTGGCTTTTAGCTATAATGCAAATCAACCATTTTAAGCTTCACTGACCTGGCTTATTCTGTGTTTACCATGGATGTATAAATACCCCTAATAGTGAAACCAGAAGTACCTTGCTGTCAGAAGAGACACCATTCCTGCAGTGCTTCACAGGAAGCAGCATTAATCTCACTACACAACCTTTTACATGAAGAATTCCATTCTGAGGTTTCAAAAGCAAATTACATTGGATAATTTTATACAGTTTTCAAAGGTTTCTTGTACTTATCACAATGAGCAAACTTGCACATTTCCATAAGCATATTTTATCTTTTGTCATAATTCTTTTACACGTACAAAGAAGTAGTAAAACTAAGTGTAGATGAAGTGGCATTTTTAAAAGACATGGAACCAAATTATTACAGATTTACTTGTGAGATAATTTGAGTTGCTCAAAAACATGGTACTGTATTGAACCTGTCTCCATTACCTCATAATTTGTAGTATCCATTATCATCAAAGCTTGTTATTTTAGGCTCTTCATTAGAGAAATTTGAACATGGGATGCCAAGCCTCAGAAAATATCTGAAGCTATCAAAGAACCTAAGTAGCATGACACAGAGGCCCTTCTGTTTCATTTTTCTTACTGGAACAAAAGGGAGTTGTGAATCTATGATAGACTATATCCCTAAATCTAATCTGAAAGAATCCCAATACTTCAACCGCGGAGCCCCAGAACCAAGGAAAGTATCCTCCAACCCCACCAAGCAGAGGATCATGTCTGTGTTATTCAGGAATTCAGAACACTGATGATGTTAAACTGACTCGTTTGACCATGATCTTTAAAGAAATTTATTTGAGAGAACACAGCTGTTCATCTCAGGAAGGAAATGCATGGTTCTATAATTTTTGTCTGCAAGGCAACTTTATGATCTGTGGTCACAGAAAGTGGCTACTGTGCTTTAGAGGTCAGAAGCAAGCAGTACAGGAGGTTCCACAATGCCTTGGGAGTTGGATGTTGTTCCAACAGAGCTGACCCTGGAACAAATGGGGTAACACAGCTAATGTAATTCACTTTGCTATTTTCCTTTTCTGTGACTGAACTCATCACCAAAATAGCCTGTGAGCCCCATTTTCAGGCTGTGCACACACAGTGTCCTCCATCTTCCAGCTGGTATGCCATCTCCCCAGTTGGAAGATGATCTTCATGCAATCCTACCGGCCCTGAACATTGAGCAAGCATTTCCCTTCACAACTCAGGCTACACTAGCAAGGCTACTGTCAATAGTTTTGATTCTTGTCTGAAGTTGTCTAATACTGGACAGTGAATATTACATAGTACTCAACTGAAACTCTCAGTAGGTATGAAGGATGCCAGTTGCATCTGGTATATTGGGACAAGTCTTGAGGGCATTAAAGATTTCTGCAAGAATCAGGAATAGCTTGTTAATCCACAGCCTCAGTGATATTCAAGGCTGTCTGCATTACTATAACAATATTGGGGCTAATAGGGAAAGCTTTAGTGCGATTTACAAACTTTACAATATTGGGGCTAATAGGGAAAGCTTTAGTGCAAATTTACAAACTTTACAATATTAAAGTTTTATAAATAGTCCTTAACATAACTGAGAATCAGATGCTTTGCAGTTAATAAAAGGTGTGTGATTGAATCCACTATCTATGGAGAAATAACACTATTCATTTTCTGTCAATCTCACATTTCTGGAGTGTCAATTCCCCAGGTTCTATGTCCAGACACTGACTGCAGTAATGGAACAAATAAGCATTGCTGGTTTAAAGTCAGTCTTCTCTATACAAAGGTGCATAACATTTCTCGCTCAACTTTGCCCAGTCTGTGAGAATGTTTTTCATGTCTCTGGTGACCTATGGCTGGAGAAAATGATTTGGCAATTCCCCTGCCTACTACAAATTGACGTGCGATTGAGACTGATAAGGGATGAGAATATGAGTGAATAGTTGTATATTTGCGTGATTTGAAGCATAGATAAGGACACATCTTGTTCAGTGCTACCACAGTTTGATCTTTGAATGATACAGCAGTTGGAGCCCTCCTGTCTTGATGGACCACTGCCCAGCTAATATAAAAACTGCTTAGAAATTGAGGAGTTTTTAGGCTTTAGGGTGAGGTAAACAAGACAGCCAGGAATGGGGTGGGATCCTGCACAGAGAAATGTAATGATACTCGTTAGTGAGTGAGGAGATCCTGTTGAAGTCAGACTGAATTTTCTGAAAAGCTTAGTACTTATTATTTGATGCATGTATTTGCTTGCCATAAATATTGGCCTGGTTTTCATCTCTGTCCTTTTCTGATGATTTTCTACTGTGATTCAAAAATAAGAAAAGATTGAAAAATCAACTTCAATAATCTCCATCACAAATGAAAAGTAATTTACAGCTGTCTGCATGACATTAGTCTTGTATTATTTTCAGTGTTTTTCCTTTAAAGGGCATGCTGTTCTGAATTGGCATGGCTTTCTTTTCTTCATTTTGTTGTGGGTTTTTCGTCTTTTTTCCTTGGGTACCTTTTTCTTATTTCTCCCATACTGTAATATATCTTTCCTTCTTTTCTTTCAGTTTATTCTGAGTGCTTTAGTCTATCTCCATTAACTTGTCCTCAGGGTGTCAATTACACACCGCTATTAAAAATCAATAATTTTCTTTAACATCTTCGCAATTACTGCCATTTCAAACTGTGGTACTGTTAGATTTAACAAGCTCTTTCTCCAAAAAGTGCTTGTGTGTTTCTGAGTGCACATTAACATTTCATTCAGAAGAGAAATTCCTGACTTACTTTCACAACTAGCAACAACAACCCTGAGTTAATTTATCAGTGGTAAAAATTCTGGCTGTCATATAATGTCTTTTAGTCAAAGCCCAGAATAAAGGGCATTGTGAAATGGGAGTGGCATAATACACTTTACAGCTCTTTTATTTGCTCTGTTAACCACAGTGAAGAGTCCTAGCCCAGGCTGATCCTCATTCCATTACTGCACTCAACAATTCTAGTTACAGTCCGATGTGCTGATAAGCTGATATGTAAAGCCCTGAAAAAAGCCATGGCACGGAGGTCTGATTTTTCTACTAGTGTAGCTGAGCTGGGGGTGGCATTGCAGAGTGAGCTTGGCTTCCTGTACAGAAACTGTTTCCACCCCTCTCTAATCTGCTCGTGAAACATACTGGGGAGTAGAGATCCTATTTTCACTGCAAAACTGGGCATTTGACTCGTGACAGTGCCAAACATCTTCCAGTGCTGTCCCACAGTTTGCCCTGGCTGTGAGCTCTTCAGTCCTTCCCAGGGACTAGATCATTAGCTCAGATGAACACTCACTGAGAACTACACCCAGACTTGCTTGATAGTCTCCTAGGAGACCCAGAGGAGACAAAGGTAGACTAGACTAAAGTACAAAGTCAGATCTAGGTTACCAGTGCCTATGCTGACTGTAGCGAAGACCTACCTTCCATGTAACTGAACTTGAAGCTGCAACACCAGCAGATCTTTATAATAACCCAGAGCTGTAGCAGGATGTTTCACTCTTAGAGCTTTTCTTTTCTGTCCTGCCTTTCCCATTGCATTCTTTCACCTGCTTTTTCCAGTTCCTGAGATCTCTGTCTCACTGATGCCCTTTCTAGCCTCCCTGATTTTCTGCTGCTGACACTGCCTGCTCAGCCTGGCTTGCTGGGCAGCAGCACCAGCTGGCAGGGTTTGAAATACTTGCTTTGGGTTGCTGTGCCTCTTGATGTGTCCCTGTCCATCCTGTGTGGGTCACCCTCCATGGCTCTTGTGGAAGCTTTTACATGGTATTTCATGTAAAGTTTCTTAAAAACAATAAGGATTCAATAAAAACATCAATCTGTAATCTGAAACATCTATTAGGTCATTGTTTAACTTCTTTCTATACTTAGCTGCTATGGGCAAGAGAATTTAAAAGGCAAATATGATTATTAGAACTAAATTGCTTTTAATACTTCAGTTAAAGTTTGCTAGGGCCGTAGTCATATAATCATTGGAGAGGCTTTTCATCACTGGGTTTCTACACAGAAAATGTGGAGTAAGTGCTGTCTTGGACTCTAAAAATCTAGATATCTAGCTGCTGCTTACTGATGAGTTCTGATGTTTGTCCTCTTGGGTGTCAGTGAGAACAATAAGAATCGGCAAAGAACAAATTTATACAGACAGCTTAAGTATTTTTCCTTCCCTTCCCCATACCAAGCCAGACACGGCTGTCAGCCCAACCCTCTAGTACACAGGCTCCAAAAGTCTTCAGTCACGCAGAACATCCCCTGAAAGTCACAATTCCTTCCATGTGCCATGACAAATGGTGCCAGCTGTGCTTGTATTGTATGATATAGCTGGAGCACAGAGCCAGGGTCTGCTGCCTTCCCGTTTTCTGCTTACTGTTCACTCACCTCATAGCAAAGGAAGGCATGTCTTTGAAGGGGTTTCACTGGCAACCAGAAAGCAGACAGCTTATGGAGGTGATGAAGAAAGCAAGGTACCATTTTGCCTATCCTACATAGACATGTAGATCTTCATCTCAATGAACTGCAAGTCACGTAAGTATAAGTGATCTCAAAATCTTCCACTGGAGGTAACCACTAAAGAGCCGTAAGTCTTACCCCCTTTTCCCTCTCTGTTGATTTTCACCCAAAAAATTACGGTTTTTGCATCAGATTAAACCACTAAAACTGCAGAGTTGCACCATTCATTCCAACAGGTTGCTTTTCTCTTCAGGGAGCCATACGAGCTTTCTAAGAATCCTAAGAGGAAACCCAGTGTTTCTTACAGACTAAGAGACATATTACTCCCTGTGAAGTGCTTGAAGATCCTCAGATGAAATGCATGGTGGAGGAGGAGATCCCTGGGAAGCACAGGCAAATTTCTTTCTCAAGAGTGATCATTACAACATTAAAAATAAAATCCCCAAAGTGTTAGTGCTTACAGCACTGGGTAGACTTTTAGGCAAGGATGTATACCTATTATTTCTATTGTTGA
>JBCJKH010057762.1:25961-46273 GCA_039877255.1 Loriculus beryllinus
TATTATTTCTATTGTTGACTTTAGTGTGTGATACCTGAAGGGTCAAGATGGAGGATAACTCATACTTCTGTGGACATGTTTTCTCATATGTTACATAGAAGTAATAACTACTATCCCACAGTGTGGATGAGACTTATCTATTTGGGCATATAAGTCAGACTCTACTCCCCAGGTGGAAAGCACCATACATATGTACGTCATATTTAGATTACATTTACTTCATATTTAGATTACATTTACTTCATGTTTAGATGATATTTAGAGTACCTCATAACTCTTGTATGTTTTCTTCTACATGGCCTTTCAGGTGAAAATTCTTTTTGCAGTGTTCGTGTTGGTGACTCTTAAGTAGACATCTGCAGTATCAAATTTGATTCATCTGGGGCATGCTAACATCACACTTACTGTTTGCAACTCAATGCTAGTCATAGACCAGCAATGTGAGCTTCCAGGTGTGAAAGAAGTGGTGACAACTGAGAGCTGGCAGGTGCTGATAAAATATGTGAGCCAACACGCGATAAGCAGGAACCAGTGAACTTTGGTTTCAAAGCCTAACGTGCGTTTGCAAAGGCTGCATTTGCAGCCCTAGAAAGGAATTAGAGGTTGTTTTGCAGCAGCCACAGAATAACCTTCTGCTATTGTGCTACAAAGGATGCGCACCGCTTTTAGCTTCTGCAAACCAGCTTACCACAGAGACTTCCTTGTGGGCTTACCCCTGCTGTGTTGATACTACTGTACACAGGCAGCTAGGTTGCTCAGTGTATGCAGCTGGTGGGGGGCTTTCCGCTTCCTTTTACATCAGGCAGCCGCTTCTGGCCCTCATCTACACCACTTTAGGAGATGGGCCCCAAGTTGTGAAGTCTGAATCTGGATCCAAACACAATGTTCTTCAGCAATCACAGGAGTTCTCATCCTAGGTTTGGGTTTGCTCCATTCAGATGAAAGCCCAGCTGCAAAAGCTTGTCTTCCAACCAAAACTCCATCAAAGCTTTAGGGTCTGAGGTTGTAGTTCTGGTTTAGCTCCATTTCTAGATATTTTTGAAAAACATATATGTAGAAAAGTTAAAGACAGACCTTTGTCCCATTGAAGTCAGTACAGTTTTGCTTTCTTGACACTGATATAAAAAAGTCATTTAGATCATAAGTAAGATCAATGCCAACCGGAATTTTCCAGAATTTTCCTACACGCCTAACGTATTGTTGCCCATCAGACACCTTAGATCTGTAGAAAACTCCATTTGTGATGACATTTTATTTCATTAGACACAGAGCCTTCTCCATTTAGTATTAACTCAAGAAACACGTTCAAAACCAAGTCCTTGTTTGGTTTGATCTCATACATTCCAGTAGTTTCTTCTGGGGTGGTGAGGTTTTTTTCTCTAACAAATTTAGCGCTGAGATGGGATAATAGATGAGAATTGACTGCCAAGTTATTCTATGGCAATGCTTTCTATGCTTCTGCTGTTGTGTAAACCCAGGGTCCGACCCAAGCAGGTGAGAGCTGATGGTGCACAAAACGGCTCAGAACACTGGTTGTCTGAAGGAGGGGACAGCAATGTACAAAAAGCACAGCACTCCCGAGGTTCACACAGCAGTTTTTAGAACAGTTGTTGCTCTTACCTCTGCATTGGCTTTGGAAGACATCTTGCTCTAGGAAAAAAAGTCTTTTTAAAGCATATGTTATTAGTTATCTGTATTTGTTTGTAACAGAATTAAAATTGAATGGGTTGTGCTCACTGAGCAGCACAAAAACAGCAGCTGGCTTGAAATGTAATGAGCTCGACTTAGACATGCTCAGCTTCAGATATATGGTAAGCAATTTACTGGTAAAAGAGTGATAAAGATTATTTGTCGCTTCTCCAGCCATGTAGAAAGAAACACTATCAATAGCAGTGGGTGGCTGTGGTCACTGTTCAGCAGTCTCAGTGACCTCTGATCAGTAACCCAGCACTCCTCCACAATGCTGCAGAGTGCTTCCGGGCTGTTGACAGCCCCTGGAACACATCAGCGGTTTCTGTTCAGTCTGTATAGAACTTCATCTTGTTGGACAAAGGAAATCATACATCTGAGTTTTATTTTAGAGTCCTAGTAATGACAGCTGGTTTTTAAGTGCTTAGAAAAGCAGCAAGAGCAAAAGGACTCTATCAGACTTTAGAGATCAGAACAGAGCTCTGAGAAAATCTGGAGTTCCAGCAGCACCTGTCACATCAAGCTACTATGCAAGCAGGTTAGGCAAAGGAAGGAAAGAAGAATAAATTCATGTGGTTACTTATGGTCATGCTTCAGTTCTGTTACTGCTCCTACCATGTGAGTACAAGCAAGACACTCAAGATTTCAACACACCAAAAAAGCTTTTGCAAGAAACAAGTTATTAAGCGTTCATGTTGGAAAATAAGACACTTAGAATACTTCCGCATTTATGAAAGGGGTAGGGAGCACTTGTGAAGGGGTCGGCCTTACAATACCAGTGTTGTGAAGCTCATGTTAACTAGGGACACTTTCCAGCAACTGGGAAGTGGTTGGAGAATTACCTGGATAAGGTGAAGTCCCTTGTTAGCAAGGCAATGTTTTTTAACTCTTTCCACATATCAGCTTTCTTACAAGCAGAAATTCCCTAGCCGTAGTGAAATGCTTCAGGCTTATTACAGTGCCTGCACAAGTGAAGTAGATATTTATCGAAGTGATGAGGACTCTCTTTGCCATTCAAGGGACTAGTATATTTACTGTCTACATGAAGTAGTTCTTAAATAAGAAAAGAATTGGATTTTGAAAGAACTAAGAAGGTTATTTCCTCAAGAGAAACAGGAGCACACCCCTGTGTGCCCCTTCCAGAGCCATCAGAACTGGGTAACCCCCGCAGAACAACTGCCGGCACCACAGGGCAGAGGGAGAGGTGACCCTCTTCCAGGCAGTGAAGCTTGTCTTCCAGTTGTATATTGCCTTTTCTAGGAGAATTAGTGTATCTAAATCTTCTACCACAAAAAGACTATTCAAGCTGATGGCAATACTTCAGTATGCTACCCATTAGTGGAAAAGCCTTTCCCATTCTTTAAATTAAAAGAAAAAAAAACCTAAACCCAAACAAACCAGCACATTTTAAAGTTCTATGAGCTGCTGGATATTTGGGAACAAGCTGATATTTAGCTCATTTTATTTTCACAAACTACTTTGTCCTGCCTTTTCATTACATGTATTTTCTATGCAGTACCTTCCAAATGTGCGTTGAAATTCTTAGAATGTAGAATTTCTTTCAGTAAAGTAAGTTCAGGCAGAATAATCTGCAATGGAATTTTTTTAATTAGGTAGAGAATTGTTGGAGAGACTGCCAAGGGAAACAAGAAAAAGTGCAACTCCTTTTTAACCTTTTTGGAAAGATGTTCTTGGAGAGTTATGTGCTGAGACTTCATTTGTAGCATAATATCTTGGCACTGTACAATATTCTGTTTGATTTCAGTGGTAGCAGACTTACCTACAATGGTTTCACAGAGATATTAAAGCCAGGAAAGCAATTTTTATTGGTGTCAACTAGAAAGAAATGGCTCGCCAGTGACAATAAGCAGTTCTTCAAGGACCAGCAGTTTACACAAGCAGATTAGCAGAGAGTTAGCAAGAGTTTTTGCAGCAATGCCACCTGGCCTTCCTTTGGAGGACAGTGCTGTACACGTATGACTTGTTCATTTGGAGCACTGCACAAATGCATTATTTAAAACTGACTGATATTTGTAATGAGGTTCGTGTTCAAGTTTGAGCACTTTTACAGTTTGTTAGCACAGTGAATTCCACAGATGATTGGGTCTCCTCTGAGTTGTGGCAAAGAATAAAATATGGGCAGTCAAATTGAAAAGTGTTCATCCTTCTTTCTTGAACAAACCATGCCTTTCTCAGTGGTTCTGGAACTGTAATCAGAACCAAATAGATTAAATCAGTGTCTTCAGAGAGAGAGCTGTGAATTTATTTACTTTTGCTAATACCAATCTACATTGGACAATCGGAGCTCAGTGTGAATCTTTCTGGAAAGGGTGAAGGCATTAGTGCTCCTTCAGCACAACTAGCAAAGTGCTGCTTTTAATACTAAAGCAAAATG
Source organism: Loriculus beryllinus (assembly GCA_039877255.1). Lineage (NCBI taxonomy): Eukaryota > Metazoa > Chordata > Aves > Psittaciformes > Psittacidae > Loriculus > Loriculus beryllinus. Next base: position 30,046 of record JBCJKH010057762.1, read on the forward strand.
CTAAACCTTTCCCCAGGGCCTGTAACTACTTTACTGTTATTTACTCCTGGTGATTTTATAATTTTTAATGTCAGTGATCTTAAATTACTGAAGTCTTACTGGGTAGCAAGAGCTGGGAGCATAAGCAATTCATATTGCTCAGCTGATCAGGAGTGTTGTTTTTCCTTCAGTGTGAGCTATAGCCATTGGAGCCATGTGACACCCCTGAGAAATGACTCCTCTGTGTTGCTGTTGCACAAAGGAAGGAAAACAGGGAAGCAGCAAATATAGCAGATTTCCCTGATCTGAGGAAGTTGCAGAAGAAACATTCTTTATGATATACCTAAGAGGATGTGTTGGATCAACCAGCTTAGCCCTATATTCCCCAGGAGTTGCACTTGTCCATAATATTAGAAAGGACTGGGATTTGGTAAAGACCTTTTTAGGAAATGTAAAGAAATACATATTTTGAATGCTTTGAAAGGAAAACGTCTTCCATTGAAATCTTGAAAAAATATTTAGTTTTTTTTCAAGTGTTGATCTTTCTGGTTTTGCTGCCAGTCCTCTTTGCCCTGCACACTCCATTTTGCCCCTAAAATGGCTGAATTGAAGAATAATTAGAAAACCACTAAAGTTTAATTTCAGACTGCCCTGAAGTATCTTCTTCAGATTTGAATTAAAAAACCCCACAAACATAATTTTCAAAATAACTCAACTTTCTCATTAAAGAAAACATGCAATTTATTTTTTCATTAACTTTTGGGGGTTTTAGAAGTACTGGCAATAACTGTGGTGACTGTTATTACTATCCTGCTATAAGGAACACAGCAGCTTTTGTGACAAGGTTCAAAAGATCAATTAGAACAGCTGGAGATAGGAAGAATGACTGTAAACAACTTGCCACATTACCTTGTTTTCCTAAGTTATTTTTCTTGTTAATGTTTTCCACATCCAATAAAAGTGCTCATATGTAGATGAAAAGTATGGCCAATGATCAGATTTGAAGCACCCACAAAGCATTGGAACTGCTGTATATTCCCCTCTGCAGAGAATGAAGAGCAGTGGCCCTTCCTTGCTCTCTTCAGAGCTTTCCCATCAATCACCAGTTTGATGTGTTCATATGGTGGAGTTCAGTTGAATATACAGAACCAAAACATTGACAGTCATACATACATACATACATACATACATATCTTCTACCAGCTTTTACTTTTTCTACTTTGTGAGCTAACTACACTCATCAGATATTCAGTTTAGACTGTGAGGTTGTCCCAGAGCATAACAAGTCTTTGTTTTCCCAGTGTATATCACTTAGCCAGATATGAATGCAGCCAGAATGGTGATGGAAAGAGGAACTGGGGGATTGCTTTACAGATACACAACTAGTTTCTTGCTATACAAACAACCAAGGTAACAACCCTGATTGGTGTGAATGAGCTTTTAATCTTCTTCTCCATATAAATCTGTGTTAGCCACAGATTTATATCTGGCTTTGTGTCATGTGAATTCCAGACAGATTTATTGCTTGGTTTAATTCAAAGCAGCTCCCTGTTACCCAGCTGGTGCTTCACAACTTGGGCTCAAGCATGTCTCCAAATTCTGAGTCTGATCCATACAGCTAGGTAAAACTTTTGGTCATGAACCTTATAAATCTACAAGGTATTCTAAAATGTAAAAGGATGGAGGCAAGCCTGCTTGCCCATGAAGTTTGCTTGTGGTGGGAATACTGACACAGGGATGATTTCTACTTTAAAGACCAGAGGCTTTTTTGCTATGCAATTTACATACTCTTGCGTGCTTTTTGGAGTCTTGACCTCGGTGCAGTAAGTGTGCTTATCCTCACTTCCATCTAAGCCTTCATCAACCCTTACTGCCCTTATTTTCCAAAGAAAAATGTGCATTTTTTATGAAGTATTCCTTTTAGTTTAGTTTACTCTTCACATTCTTTATTATTATATGAAAACTACCCTTTGTGGTTTGACCTGTATGCCCTTGGATTTAGTCACTTGTCAAAACAATCCTAAATATTAAACTATTTCACTGTTTTAGAAGCAAGCTCTAAATACTACTTTCTTCCACTCTCCTGTGTTTTCATACTAAATGAAACAGTTACCTTTACTTGACTAATTCCAACATTTTTGTTATTACATCAGAAACACAATATCTTAACAACCTCAAATCAAGTTTGAAGCAACAGAGCACATCTCAGTATTTTCAAGCATTGCAAACAAACTGTGTTCTACAGATAGCAAGTGAATAAGCCACATGAATTGACGTTTGCCCTCAGGAGGTCTCACTCGTGGAACTTTAGAATTCAAATTGTTTTGAAACTCAGAGTACTTGAAAACCTTTATAGCTTTCCTTGAAATAAAAGTAACCAAAGCTGGGAAGAGCCTGAAGGTGGAAAAAATAGCTACCAAGACTCAAATCCTAAACAAAACAAGGTACTATCTGAATACCTTCCACAGGACATCAAAACCAATAGCAAAGTCCTTGGTTGCCTCGACGGGATTCTTTGCATATGCTCTATAGGATCAACATTCATTAAGTTTTGGGTTGTTTCTTTTTTTTAATGTGGGAGGAAGCTGGGAGAAAGGAGAAAAGGGCTATGGAATAAAACCAGCTGTTGAATTATGCCATCTATGGTAATAAGCTCCACCTCTCCACCTACCCAATCATATAGGAAAAACTGTAATATTTCATGAAGAGGATCAGCATCCAGCAGAGCATTCCATAGCAGGATTACCATGGCAAGAGGTGCAGACATAGCAAAGTAGAAACAGATTCATACTGTGAGTAGTTCCCACATTTTTTTTCTGAACGTCATGATCTAAAGCACATCAGGGGTATGCAGCTGTCCCTGAATTTCTTCAGTTGCTTTGAAGATTATGGCCAAACATGTAAGCAGGTACTGAAAGTGGAAGCCTGCTGAGGGACTTGAGTTCAACCATATGTTGCTAAAAGCACTTTATACTATGGAAAAAGTCAGCAGTCACCTTTTGTGTCCATTCACAGGTTTTGGATTCCACTTTTGTTACAGGAGTTCAGGCTGGAAGTGACAACTATATGAATCACTCGGGTGAGATGCCCATCTACAAGGAAATGACAGAGCTTCCTAGTGCACTGATGGTGAGAGAAAGAATATCTGGGAACTGCTGCAAATTTGGTCATCCAAGTCTAGTGAGGAGTCAGTATGATGTTAATGAATAAAGGCTGTATATCTTTGACAAAAGGTGGTGACAATATTTTGGCCACCTCTTCAAAGTGCTTCCCCTTTCAGCCAGACACAACTTGATCTTGCCTGGACTCAGCCTGAGCTGAGTTCTTCATCGAGATAGTTCGTAGTAGGCCTTTTGACGTGGTATAAGTGATGGTCGTTGTTTTGCTTGATAGTGGGTGTACAGGAAGACAAACAAGACAAGGTAAGCTTGGGTGAACAGACATCACTGTAACTGTGAGATAACTTATATTAAGGCGGAATTCCCTTCTAGGTATTTCACTAGCATCCTTGCAAAATCTCTAGCCATGCCATGTACTATGAACCCTTAAGGAAAAGGTGACAACCCCTGTATCTTAGTAGGAACTCACCTACAAGACAATTGGCCTCATTAATTGACAGAGCCTCCTAGTGGAGACCTTCTGCATAACGCCTCATGACACAAAATACGTCAGAAGATACCCTCTGCTTTAGTATAGAAGCATAGTATGCCTACCCTGCGTTGTTGGTAGGTTTCTAACCGTTGTGCTACCTAAAAGAAGCTTTTCCCCGTGCTTCTGTCCTGTATGAATATGCATGCAAAACACTGCAGTACAAGGTTGCCTTTTAGAAGGGTTGAGCATCTCATATAAATGACCAGATTTTCAAAGGCCTCAGCACCCATGAAATCAATAGAAATCTTTGACTGAAATGACCCAAAAGAGCTGAGCTCCAAGAGTATGTCCTTGCACAGGGCTGCCATGTCCTTCCAGGACACGTCCTTCATTGCTGCGGCCCCATACTTAGGTATTTATATGATATTGATGACATCTGATTGTAAAGCTGAGACTACTGTCTGCTCAGTGTTCCTGATTTCTGAGTACTTGGTTGCTGTTCTTTGTTTCTGCCTAACACACCTGCCACTGAGTTCAAGAGGAGTTTATTGTTAGAGGTGGCCACAAAGAATGTACCTACAGAAGGTGGTGAGTTGAGCACCCATAGTACAAAGCTGCTTCATATTGAATCAAAGAAGTAAGATCATGCTTTAGGGACAACTATTTCTCTGCATGATACTATTGATGAGAGGATGCATGTGAAATACATATGAGTGTTAAAGAGCGCTAAATAAACACTTATTTTGCTTAAGCTGAAGATTTGCAGACTGAAAATAGTGTCCCTTTTGTGTGAGGAAAAATGGTCAAGGTTGGAATGGTTCAAGAAAATCCACGCAAACTCAGGTTATTGCAGACTCAGGGTATTCCAGGGAGCAAGTCCCTGAAAAAATTGCCCCTAAAATTACTACATTGAGTGCACTTGCCTGCTACTTAATTTTCTATTCCTGCAGTTCATCCATATTCTTCAAACTTGCAGTCTCAGGACAGTCAGTGTTTGCTGCTCAAGAAACTGTTCATTCCACAGTGCATGTAAGCAGCATTCATTGTGAGACTTAGAAGTATGCTGGAAAAGGCAAGATGTGTATTCAGTTGTTTGATGGGCTGAAAGGTAGTCAACGGCTGCCATGTGCTTCCAGTTTTGGACGTTTCCTTTCTGTCTTTGTTTCACAGACTGGAATTACTGGATCCAAATAGGTATCCACACTTCATGGGTTCTTAAAGAACAATTTAATTCCTAAAGCTGAGATATCCAACTCCTAAGACAAAGAGCTTTGCTTTTATTTATGGACAGCTTTTTTGCAAACATTAGATAGTATAAATTGGAAACCAGAACTGCTACACCATATCAATAGTTTCTTTTACTTGGTTTTAAAGACATACGTAGGCAAGAAAGGGAGAGAAACAGGGGACCGGACAGATGATGGGGACTTTTAAATAGTTGTTACATTTCCAGAATTCCTTTCCTGGTAAGACTGAAATCTCACAGCTGCTGCCCTTTTGCTTGTATGATATTTCTCCAGCTGTGTGGAAATGCTGCAAAACCATTCTGTGATCTGTCATTGAAAATATTTTGACTCAACAAGCACTGACATCAAAGTTCCTGCTGAATGGTGTTGCTTAACTCTGGTGTAAGAATGTATAAAACCCCACTGCTGATTCTTAATCATTGTATTTGGAACTAAAGTATTTAGGATGCTTTTCCCAGCAAAGTTGCATTCTTTATCCTTTCAAGAGTTTTGAAACTGGTTTTTCATATCTCCTTTATGCTTTAAAGCCTTATTTAAGGAAAGTGTTAACAGGCAGTTTAGGGGGAGCCTTCCTCCTTCACTGAAAACTGATTTTTGGCCTTGTATTATGGGCAGGGATATAAACCCTGCCAATAAAAAAGAATTTTTTTGAAGCAGCTGAGAAAATGAACACGGAGGAGAAGGAAAATGATCTAGAAGATCTGTGTGACTGGAAAAGCCTAGGAAAGCAATACAAAGAAACGATTCAGGTTGCATTATAAATGCTTCTCCTGATGGTTCAGGGTTCTTTTGAAGGATGTCGCAATTATCAAACCCTGCAAAGAGACACAGTTCAGTCATTCCTCAGACAGGGCTGACTGACTGCTGGCTACTTGGAAAGTGGGGAGATGCTCTGTGGTGATAGTGAGTAGCTGCTGAGCATGGTGTGGGACAGAGGCAGACTCACTCTCACTTCAGCTCTCCATGTTGCCATGGGAAGACACCAAAAATCTTTCCTAATGTTTCCTTCTTTCTTTTTTTCTTTCTTTCCTTAAGCACTTTTTGCTGCATAAGCAGTTGTGTTAAAAAATAAATAAATTGTACTTTCTCATTTACTGTGAGGCTGGTGAGGCACTGGGATGGGTTGCCCAAGGAAGTGGTGGATGCCCCATCCCTGGCAGTGTTCAAGGCCAGGCTGGATGGGGCTTTGAGCAACCTGGGTTTAGTGTAGGGTATCTCTGACCAAGGCAGGGGGTTGGAACTGGATGAGCTTTAAGGTCTCTTCCGACCCAAACCATTCTATAATTCCATGGCTCTATGAACCTAGAATAATGTTTGAAGACCCAAAGTTTTCATTAGCATGAGGTACTGCAATAGCTTGGGTGGCCATATTTTTGGTGCTATTATGACCAATTTTAAATAATATAATCAAAAATATTTTAGAATTGTTTACTTCTACACTTTTTCATATACAGATGAGGTGATGTGGGGGGTTTGGTAGTTAGTTTTTGTTTTTAAGGTGAAAACATACTCTACTTGTAGGATGATATTACTGAGCCTGTTATGTCTCTATTTCTTGCTTTTCCATTTTATTCTTTATATTCGCTGTTAGGTATTTCTCTTCTCTTTCCTTTCTTATGCTCTTCTACTTGCTGATGCGTTATCATCTTTGCATCACAAGTGGCAGTGGGGAGAAGTCCACTGCTGCATTTTCCTGCCCATGTAGTCAGCACAGTGTAGTTGGGCACTTAGGGCAGCAAGGAATGTCACACCAGCGCATGGTAGATAGGGGGATGCTGGCATCTGAATGGTAGCTATGATCTGTTTTGGTCGTCTGTTAGGAATACAAAGAATTAGAGCTGAAGTTCAAGAAAGAAATGTTGGCTGGATATATGAGGCACTGGGTGAAATCAAGGAGGATGAAACAATATAAAGAAGGAAAGATGAAGGGAAATGGAAAGTGTTGAAAGATGAGTTAACAGCCACTCACAAGTGTCATAGAGCAATAAATCCAGCATGAGTGGAAGGGGGAGGCCCCATCCTGATGGAGCCAGTGGTGGAAGTGGCCATGTTCGGCAGGGGTAGGAGCAGCAAGCCCCGTCTCCCCTAGGCTCAGCTTCACCTCTCTGCTCTTCCCATTATTACTATTAGGAGAACTTCTCCCCTCACACCAGTTATCTGCCCCAACCTTGCAGTTAGGAGTGTCTTGACAGGGTTTGGTTTCTTCTTCAGTGAGCTGGAGTCAGGAGCTTTGTCAGGGGCATCTCCAGGCAGGCAGTATTTAGCCTCACAGGAAAATGTGATCACTACTTTTCAAATACCAGACTCTACTTAAAAAGGATTTTCTGCCTCCGTGGTAGAAAACTACAGTTCTTCTTCTTTCTTCTCCATTGCAAATTGTCCTTGTAATTGTAAGTACTGGCGTTCCTCTGATTTGAAAAAATGAAGACCTGATGTGTACCTGAACTGAATCTTTTTCTTCTCCTGAAGTCTTGCAGCTCCTGAAGGTTAAAACCCAAGAAAACCAGACCGTCACAGCTCCTCCTATGCCAGTCTTAGCATTCAAATGGTTCCCTGTGAATCAAAGGACTTAGTTTAAATGCACATACATGCCTTGCTTCCCTCTAACCATCTGGGTATGTAAAACCCTATAGAAAATACAGTGCTTGAGTAAAGAATATTATTTTGTTATAAATTAACATTTAATTAAAAATACTATTTCTTTAGTGTGAGTTAGGCTTTTCACAGAAAACCTTTGAGAGGGGGCAGAATGTTAGAACAGGCAATAGCTTGACCACTGTGGCATGTGTTGGGGCAGTGAGGTTGAAGTCCCTGATTTGAACTGAAGCATGGTGTGTGTGTTCTGTCTGCACGATGCTTTGAAAAGCCCAAACCAAACAAAAACCACAAAAAATACCCCAAAACCACACACAGAACTAAAGTTTTAGATGACTCTTGATCAGTTATACAGCTTTTGTTACACCTCAACGTATCATACCACGAATCAACTTTGTGTGAATTCTCAAGTTCAGCTGTTCCCTTTCAAAAGTTTTGACGTCTTTCCCTCTGAGTACATGAAAACTGCATACTGATCCAACAAAAAAACACCCCTATCTAAAATACATGGAACACGATCCAGCCTGTCAGTCATCTGCCACTTGTTCAGAGTTTTTTCTGTTGGAGACAGAAGATGAGGTTATTTATGAGCATGCACATGCGTAGCTTTGGCTTCATACTTTGTATAGCTTAGACCTTAGTGCCTGTGTATAATAACGTGACCTGTAATTCTCAGACTTTAGGTCCCCAGGTAAATGACTGCCATGGGCTGATGAACAAGGACATTTCAGTAACGTCTTCCAAAGTTAAACTGACAGGTTAGAGTCAGTCTGTGAGTATACTGTCACATATTACCCAGGGAGCATGCAGTAGGGTCAAGCAGTAGCTGAAAATGAACTAATCCCATTGAAAGTCTGTACATCCTTTAGTTCAATTTTTCAGAAAGAAAGTGAGAATCTAAGAAAATGCTTCTCACTTCTTTTTTTTTTTTTTTTTTGGCTATTGTTCTGGTTGTTACACTGTTGTGGTGGGGGAAGGTTCTTCCTCCCTCCCTCCCTTTTCCCCTCAAACTATTATAGCCTTGAATATATGTAAGTGACTATGCCAGCAGCATCCCAGATGAGATGTGGATTGTTTTTTTTTTTAGAGGTCTAAAAGAGGAGAGTGTAGAAATAGGTGGGATTTCTGCCAGTGTATTTATTTTAAGGAGGTATAAAGCATAAAATGTTTTAGTAGGTATTCTGGAGTAGCCTGCCTTAGTTTCCTAAGATTATGAAAGAAAGAAGTTGACTAATACTTTGGTATATGAACATGCATCCTGCAGATTGATCTTGGTAAGTCTGCTGGAGAATCACTACTGTAGTGATGCTGGCTTATTCTGTTGCAACTCTCTCTGCCTCTGTGTTTCTTCACGTGTCCACATCCTATAGGAAAGGGCTCCTGGAGTGTGACACCCAAGATTATTAGATATGAAAGCAGTAAATAGAAGGCCCAAAACATAAATGTGGATTTTGCTTTCAGCTTCTTTTGAAGCCTTCGTTTGGCTGAAGGCAAGTTGTCATACTGGCATTTCATCCCTCAGGTACATTGACCATGTGACTGTAAGTGTAATGAAGCAGAGCTACTTGATGTTTTAGTATAGGAATGAAATCTTAAAAGCTGCCTGAAAAATCACAGATAGGATTTTTATAGTAGCATAGTGAATTTGCAGCGTAAAATCTGTGGAATTACCTGATGTTTTAACCCGGTGCATGAGGGCAACAGAACAAGCAAAGCAAATTTTCATTGTTTTCAGGATATGTTTTAAGTCCTTTATAACAAAAATGAGAGACCAACAACCTGTGCATATTTTGAGTACTTCTATATATTTTTTTCTGAAAACAGTGAAAGTATTTCTAATAAATAGAAATCATAAAATAGTGTGCTATAAAGGTGCAATTTATTTTTCACTTGGTAATGCAGGATACAGTAGAGTAACACTAAATAAAATCTAACATAGTGAATTTGGCAGAGTACTAGCTGTACATTTAGGTGATTGTGCTATTAACCTCTTCCATATACCCTCTGCAGTTTTGTGGGCTACCTTTTATTACAGTAATAAGTGATAAGGACTGTTATTAGCATTATGAGATGAATAGTGGGCCCCTTAATTCAATTTTCTCACCCAAACTGTTATGGAAGTGACCTATATAGTCCTTTAAGATGAAATTAATTTTTGCTTCAGAGGGGCCAGCATATGTCTTATGATTCTCTCAAGTCCTACTTAAGCCTTACTTTGATGTTTGTCTTGTATAACAATTAAGCTCAGACTGGAACACTATTATAGTTTTGCCCTGTTTGTTTTCTGAAGTGCTGTTTTTACCGTAGAAAAAGTTGTTCAAAGAATGTTACATTTATATAGTTTGGTGGTACCAAGCCAGATGCTGCCCGTTGCATAGTCCTCAAGTGTGCTTCTTCACGTATGTGTATCAAGATTTATTCTTGAATTAGGTGGCCATGTGTTCTATAATAAAACATTGTTACAATTTAAATCAATTTTTGTTGAATATGGCACATAAAGCTTTTTTTTTTTTTTAATCAGCTACTTTAAAGAAACTTCTAAATTTGTGGTTAATTTTAGTCTGGAGAGTGGGAGAATACTCAAAGCAAAGCTACGGGTTTTGTGAAAAAGTATTTTATAAAAGAGAAACAAGTAAAGCTTGCTAAGAAAGATTATGTGAATTTACCAAACCCCAGAAAAGTATGAAATAGTTTGTATCCTATAAACCTAAGAATCTATTCCTCTGTCAAGGGTTCTCCCCTCTTTGATTTTCTGGTAACTAACATGAGATGTGTTGATGCTAAAGAGTAAGTGGATGCTCCTGATTGTGGAGAAAAAGTGAACACCTCATAAATCCATTGAAAACTCTGTGGTGTTCTTCTATAAGCTAATGCATGTCTCCTTCATGTGAAATCTTCCTTCTGTGGAAGTCTTTAATTCCATGCTTCTTTTCAGTTATTCTTTCCCCTTTGATATACTTTTGCCTTTGTTTTAGTACATAAGTAGTGTCTTCGTCTTGGTTAGGTCAAGTTTAGATGTCTAATGAATTTAAATAACTTCTGAGAGTTGTTTGAAGATTGTGTTTCTGATTGCTGCAGGGATCTGTTTTTTTTCTATCTCTCAATGTTCAGTTCTGTGGAGAGATGAGACAATGAAGTGTACTGTTCTCTGCATTCTGTAAAGAAATACCTGTACAAAGATGAAAATCCAAAACACACCTGTGATTTGGATTAAGTCTTCCTAAGGATGGAAGTAGGAACAAGTTCTTTCCAAGAACACTGAGCCTTGAAAACTGAGGTAAAGTGGGGGGGATAGGATGGGGTAATCTTGAAAGCAAGGAGGCTAGATTAACATCACACATCAACATCCAAATTCCAAATGCATAACTTAGTCTTAGAAATTCATTTTGGGAAGATGTGTCACAGACTAATCCTAAATTCAGTCATAGGTCGCATGAGACTGTTCTGACATTTAGAATGGTCCTCAGCACAGCAAGCTTTCAGGGTGACATTTAGATGGAACTTTATAGAAATATATCACATTCTCAGGAAAGTGCTGTGGAGTAGAGCAGATTTATAGAGCAAGGAGCCTATTATGCAGAACTGTAGATCACTGCTGTCTACCAATAAGCCTAGCTTTTTGCTAATATTCACCAAGTGTCCTTTGCCTTTCTTGTCTCCTTGTTGAAGTAGCAATTCAATTCGATAGTGTTCTTTTAAAATATTTTTGCTGGGAGCACTAAACTTCTGTCTTTTGTCTAATTACCCGCTCAGTCTACCAGCCACTTTTCCTGTAACTGTTTCTTGCATTTCGCTTTAAGCTGCTTGTTTACTCCGAAGATCAATACATTGTACATATAATAATACAGCTGGGTTCTGGATAGACATCCACCCTATTGTTGTTTACTGTATATATGCAACTACAAGGGTAAAATAAATCAATGAAAAGTAATTTCTAGAATGCAGTATGTGGAGTACACTGCCACCCTGAGACAAATGTACTATGCAGAGAGTAGAGAAACATTAAAAGAAAATAAAAGGGGAGAAGATGGGGGGAGAAGATAGGAGGACATGATTGCAGTTACCTGGTGTCAAATTTTGTAAAATGACTATTACAGCACTCTTTCGGAGCTCTGTAAATCACTTGGGATTTTCTGTGACACATAGAAATATTTCCTAGAAATCTGTAACTAATGTTTGAAGAATGTCTATTTTCTTTTTTTATTTATTTGTTTATTTTTTTTATAAATCTATGAGGATTTCTTTCTGGGTTCCATGTTGTGCCTCTTAATCTACTGGCAGCATAACTGAATTTAGATCATCTGGGTTCAGAGGCCCAAATCCATGAAGCTTTTACTCATGCATCTTCTTTCTCCTTGTGCATCTGATATATCCAGTTATATGGAGTAGAGGCGTGGCTGGCTGTTCATTTTGATTCAGTAGCTGGCTTAGTTGGTCTTATATGATACGTACTCGCCATCAGTGCATTGAATGAGGGTTTCTACTGCGTATCAATGGAAAGGGCTGATGAAATAAGTAGAAATGATGCATGGTTTATGAATGCACTGCACTGGAGGAACTCTGGGGCCACATCTGATTTTGAGTATCAAAATACTGTTTACTGATGGTATTACAGAAATGAACAATGGAAATTTTAAAGATGTGGTATGATAACAATGGGAGAGGGGTTGTTTTATGTGGGTTTTAGGTTAATTAAAAAAGTCCTTTTTACTAGTTTTCTGTTACATTGTCTCCTTTTTTCTGTGTTCTCATTTATATTGCTTTTATATTCTGCTGCTGTGGAAGTGTATTCTAATTAAGTTTTTCACGGACTAGTGTAATTGAAGTTACAGTTTGGTAAAGCTGAGGGTCACTGCACCTTCATGATGACTGGAGGATTAGGAAGATATTAAAAAACTTATAGTTGATAAAAATGCATGGGAGAAGAGCCAGTCATTAACCTGATTTCAGCTAAAAAAGGCATCTGCTATTGCTTTCACAATGTTGAGTCCTTCTGCTTTGCGGAAAGCTCTCTGCTGCCTTTTTTCTATGCGGATTTCCTAAAATTATGTGAACTCTTGCTGTTGCAAAATGTAGGGTATTCAAGTGGTCGAGCTATACAGATGGAATTAGATGTTTTTCTCTTCATGAAGAAAGGGAAGTATTTGACATTTCATTATTTCATTTAATGATCTACATCTTCATAAAGATACTTACAAATGAAATACAGGAGACTATCATTTACTCTACTCTGTAGAACTAGTGAAGATAGAACTAGCAGAGAGTATTCATGGAGAGTTTCAGGCTGTAAGAATAATTCACTTTTCAGTTCAACAGGTAGACAGAATACTTTAAAAATGATCAGGTCAACTCAGGCTGAAATGAATGTGTACAGTATGCTAGTATTAGCTGTTCTTCCTACACTGCTAAAAGCATAATCTTAAAATAGTGGTATGTTGTTAATGAAACATTTCAGAGAGAAACAAAGGAAACTTAAAGCATGGATTTAAATGGGTTTATTCCAATTTTCCGTGGCAAGCGAATAAGGTGTTTAGAGCACTCCCGCAGGGATGTGCAACAGGAGCTCAGTGCTCTCCTTGCCTGTTTGTCCTCCCATCCTATAGGTGAATGGTCTTATCCTTGCCTGAAAGGTATTTTGGGGTTGTTTCTATTCCTCTTGGGAAGCACAATCCTCTGATGCTTAGGAGGAATGCACTAACTATCAGGGCGCTCATTTTCTAATTAATTACACTTTAAGAATGCTCCAAAACTACAAAGGAGTAAAATATAGTTGCTGAACTCAGCTTTCTGTGTTAGGCTTTTCATGGAGATCGAGAGAGTAGATAGGCTGTTGCTCGTTTTATTTATTCTCATACAGTTACTGGAGTGTTCCTGTGAATAACTTCTCGCGCTGTTGGTTCAGGATGTTGCTGCATCCAAGATTAAGGAACAGAAGACTTGATTGAAGTCAATGCATAAGATTCCTATGGGAAATTAAATGGCTTTTATAAAATTGTGGGATTGGCCATGTAACTTTGAGATAAAGCTTTATTTTCCAGATTCTTAAACTTCAAAGGGTTTCTCTTTAAATTCCCGACATGATTTAGTGGGGTAATGGGAGGACTTGGTGATCTTAAAGGTCTTTTTCAGCCTAGTTGGTTCTACGATTCCCTAGTATTTTTGTTGAGCCGTTTGGTCTTTGCCATGAATGACCACAGGGTGGCGATATTTAAAAATGAAACCACAAAGCCCTTGTTGAGCAGATAGGCAGGTAAAGTGAGAGTTGGGTCTTGTGTAGATTTAGCTTGTGCCAGGAGAGGACAAGTGCCAAGCGGGTGTATGTGTGTGTCTGAGAATATGGCTCAACCTGTGGTTTTTGTGTTGAGTCTAATAGCTTAAGAGCTCATGGCCGCAACTGCTAGCTTTACTTAGGGATGTAGGAAGAAAAACCTGATTCAGAATGAAACATTTTTAGTCTTTACTGTGGCCCACAAAATGTTATGTGACAGAAGGTAATGTTTTATTCCAGTAACCCAAAGTGAGGAGTTACTGATCTGCAGAAAGCATTGAGGACAGAGCTGGCTGTCAGTTGGTGTGATTCACAAAAATATGCTGCAGTGTTACCACGATGAAGGAATAGGACAAAGAGCCAACCTGCTGCTAATATTAACACTCATCTGAAATTTTAGAATTAGTAAAATTAATACATTCAGTAAATTGATTTCGGAGTTCTCAGTTGCATTTAAAATGTATATATTTGTTTTATCTTCTTTCCAGTATGATTAATGTCTTCAAAGTATTTTTTCTAAAGCATCATTTGTCTCTGTGCCATTTTCCAACTGGTTTATGGGTTTTTTTCTGATTCTTTATAATAAAGTCTTTGATTTTATTATTTAATAATAAACATCATGAGGTATGTAAAGTTAACACCTGTTTGAGTGTTGTGATGTGCTTATAAATGTGAGTACTACATGCCATTCTAAGACTTAGTTCAGGGGAGCTGTAATAGTTTTTTTTATTGTTATAGTTTAATGAAGCATGATGAAGCGAATTTAAGCTTTGACTATGAATGGGCTGTACTTTGTTTTCAAAAGGAGTTTGCGGGCTGGGTATTGGGTCTCTAATTCACATGGCTTGCTTTCTTCTCCTTTCTTGGATGACATGATTTTTAATAAGTAGGAGGAGATTCTGAATGAATCACTGAACTTTGAACTCCTCCAGGAGACAATTAGGAGTATGCTTAATAATAAAAGATTTAGTACTCGGGCTGAATAATGGTAAGAGCAACTAAGTCATCTTCTCTTCCATTTGTAAAAGTATTTCAGTGAATTTGAGTTGCAGTCTGCCTTAGTTGCCCATAAAAAAATGAGAGAGGAAAAAAGTACCACCTGGATGTCAGACTTGGTAGTAACTTTCTGTTAAGCACATCCACAGCAAATAATAGTGTGTTTGCATGTGTAGACATCTATGTGTAGCCTCATAACTAGTTCCTACAACTGTCATCTAATATAATACATACTAATACAGATTAATTTCCAGACTTGTAAGTAAATGGTGTGCACCCTTTTCTACATGCTTTCCGTTTTCTCCCAGTCAAACACTTATTAGCAAAACAAAATATTTTTGCTTGTATGACAATAGGATAACAGTGATAGTGTT
Source organism: Loriculus beryllinus (assembly GCA_039877255.1). Classification (NCBI taxonomy): domain Eukaryota; kingdom Metazoa; phylum Chordata; class Aves; order Psittaciformes; family Psittacidae; genus Loriculus; species Loriculus beryllinus. The sequence continues at coordinate 45,096 of JBCJKH010057762.1, forward strand.
AGCTGTATTTGACAGAAGAAAATTGAGGAACAATAGTAGTACAAAAGTATGTTTAAAAATGGCTAAATTGGTAGTTTGAAGCCTGTTTAAGAAGGAAATGCACCCAATAATCTATAAATATAGGTGTACTCTACTCTATACTGCTGAATTTTCATGTATATGAATTTTACATGAAGTGGCATCCAGGTAGGAGTGGTATGCGCTATTAGAGGGAAGACTGATGTGCAGCTAGACATGTAAGTTTAATATTTTCTGTTGTGCTTTTTCTGTATAGTAGCTCCAAGTTAAGACTCACACCTTTGCTTTCTATGAAGAGAATATGCAGGCTTTTCCTTTTAAGGTGGTGACAGCCTCTGCAGATGTCACAATTTATCACTTGGTTTTAACACAAATGTGACATGATCTCATTAAATTTCTGTCATGAGATTTTATTGCTTTAATAATTTGTTGCTATATTTATAGAATAATATGATTAATTGTATTGAATTTATCTTATCCAAAAAATAACATGACAGAACAATAAATCAATCACATTTCAAAAAGTATTAAAATTGCATCAGCTAAAATTCTAGATCCAAGCATAATGAGGGCTATGCTGAAAATAAAAGGGAAATTTATTAACTGGACCTCCTAGTGTGTCCCAGACCTAAACTGATTCATTTAGGTCTTGATCAAAAATGCCTTAAGCTATTGTCTGGTAGCTAGGAACTTCACTTTTTAATATAGAGTACTTTGGCAATGAGTATTGCCTTCTCTAGGAATAGGTGCATAAGCTGAATGCAGGAGCAGAGACAAAAATGATCGCTTGAGGCCTTCAGTTGAAATAGTTTATATTCAGTGCTGACTTCTCTCAATTTTGTTGAATAGTAGTGACACTATCACTAGAACTAAAGGATCAGGAAGAAAAACAACATGAACAGAGAGCAGAGTAACCTGTAACAACCTCTTCTTTTTGTCTTAATAACCTTGTGAAGGAATCAGTTGCTAATACAAGGTATCTGTGAATCTTGGTGGAGAGCTGAGTTGTATGAAATGCAGGTATTCTGGGGTACCTGAAATTATATGCCAATAGCTGTTAAATTGTGCAAGTGTTAATGCCATATGTAGTAAAGGAAGGTGAAATAAAAGCTTAAATGAGTGATAAAAGCAGTCATAGTTTATTCTTTCATCTTCAGATC
>JBCJKH010057762.1:46373-61845 GCA_039877255.1 Loriculus beryllinus
GTGTCCCTGCCCATGGCAGGGGGATTGGAACTTGATGATCTTAAGGTCCTTTCCAGCCCTCTATGATTCTATGATTCTTGCCCTGTATTAGCACAAGTTAAAAGATCCAAGCTCTCAGACTCTATGGCAAAAATGTGTATCATATTCCTTGACAGTGCTTGACAAAACAGTGATTAATACTTCACGATTACACAAAAAAAAAAGGAAAAACAAAACAAAACAAAACAACAAAAAAAAAGAAAACTAGAAGGAAGCAACTAGAAGGAAGCCTGACTGCTTGTCTCCAAGCCAATTTCTTGTTTTCTACCAATTTGTGTTACTGCCACACAAGATCAGCCTATGATCTAAAACTATTGTTTCTCTTCATAGTCAGTGTTCAGGGGTTAGCGAGATCAAGAGGGACTCCTGTTGCACACACAAGTACAAGAACAGCATTATATACCTAAGTGTACTGCAGTGTTCATTAAATTATATCTTAAAATGTTGTCTGTCTGAAGGCAAGAAACTAGGTTAAAATGAACGGATATTTTGGAGAGGAAAGTAAGCAAAACTACTGCTGGTAACAACTGTCCCAGTCTGACTTTACAAAGATATTGAGGAAGAGATACAAAATTTGTCAAAATAACTGCTTTTCAGACAATTGTTTTTCTACCTCACTTAAGAATGTCTTTAAGAAACACCATTCAACCCTCTCAGAAAAATGATGATGCCTGACTTTCATTTCCCATAAGAAAGGACTCCCAAGGGACAGTTCTTTTGACTCCTTCCAGTAATACTTGCACATATAAGAAAATCCCAGGGTGACAGAGTCCAGACTGACAAAGCGTATTCTATTCCTTGGATTAATTTCTTAGAGACACATGACACTTCCTGTAATTTGTTTCATAATCTGGCATTTAAAGTCAATTATTTACCCCAAAAAGAAAAGAAAAAGGGCAGCCAAATTTGTCGGAGAATTACACTGAATTCATAGGGGTTTCTGAAGATATCAGTGGGCGCAGAATTAGTCTGTTGCTACCGTTTTCAAAGCCCTATTTATTTGAAGTAGTGCTGAACTTCACAGTTATTCTAGAGGCTCTGTATGGAGTTAGGGTCAGTAAAAAAGGTATCAGAATCTGACCTGGTGGTGCCCTTGTTCAGTCTTTCGGACTTGTGACCAATAGTCCTGACTGGGCTGTATTTTGACTGAAACTTGTGGGAAAAGAGAAACAGGGCTATCAGAGACTAGGAAGTGAAAATCACAAAATGAGAAATAAGGATTTAGTGATACAAGTGGAGTAAAATCTTGCATTTCCCTCTGTCAAGCCTCCTATGAAAAAAATATGGTGAGGTAAACCAGGATATGATTCAAATATGGGTAATAATTTAACTGTCTTTCTTCAACATCCCAGTGGTAAATGTGGTTTGTCAAGGGATAAAGCCTGATGTGGCACAGTGACTTACTCATTTTTCTATAACTCTCAAGTATTGGAAATTGATACTATGCAAAAATTTTTCAAGGGGAACAATGGCTGGAGCTTCCCAGGAAATCTGTATGCCAGAGAGGGGGCATTTGACAGGCTGCCATGTGCCTGCAGATAGTGTATTTGTCACAGAGAATATTGTTTTTCAGGAGGAAGAGGGGCTGAAAAGAAAAACTTCAGTTACCTAAACACAGTCAACAAATGCAGTTTAGATGTCCTAGAGTATCTAAGACATGCCTGTATGACGAAGGCCCTATGACAGATTTCAAGACAGACAAGTGAAGGCCTTGGGGAATAACCTAAGGCATTGAAATGTCTCTGGACACCTGTGTTTAGATGAGTGAATCCCACCTTCACACTCAAATGAAGCAATGGAAGGGAGGGATCTGGTGAGCAGAGAGACATTTGAGATGGAAGGACAAGCCCTAGAGAAGACAGATAGGGTATACCCACAAAAGCCTCTTCTAGAAAACCCACAGGATTAAGCAACTTATTACAGGAAAGAAAAGAGAAGATAACAATGGAGGTGGAGAGGAGAAAAAAGAGAAGAACTTCGTTTTAATTATGGTCAATCTAGAGCAAAGAGCAAAACCAGGCATCAGAAAAACTTGTCTTGGAAAGGGGATATGAAGGGTGAGGAGCAAAGGGAGGGGGTGGATCTAATTCAGAGAAATACGTACAATCCACCAAGTTCAAAAGAGATGAAGTAATACACCCCACTCCATCAAATTAGTTTCAAGTACTGTCTAAAGATATTTCCTTGAAAATGACAGATCACTGGTTTCTGTAGCATGCTCTCTTAAATCTTTTCTTAAATATTCTGTAAGATTTCAGAAACCCTTCATTTCTTTTTGTCACTTCCATACCACAGCCAACATCTTCTCAGAAAATGAAATTAAAAGGACATGAACCTGATAGCCTTTAGTATGAAGAAAGAAACCACACAGAAGGGAAATGGACAATATTTTTAGTTTCATATTTTCCCCTGAACAACCCAGTGGGTAAAATTCTCACAGGATTTCTCTCTCTGAAGTAAGAACAGTTGCAGTGCTGTAATTAAGACAGAAAGATTACCAGTTGTTTCTAATTACATTTTGATTTCTGCTGGGTTTTTTTTGTGGTTCATTTTTCTTTGAAAGCTGTTCACCATAATGAGCCTGAATAGCTGCAGTCCTTTCTTGGTGATGTGGGTTAGGAAATACACTTGCCTTTATCTCATTACACTGTAACACAGAATACACTGCGCACACTGGAAAACACACACACCACATGTGTACATGTATAGTACTTGATAACTAGAGACATAGTGCTTGCCTAGTGGTCACCTGGAATTAATTTCCACGTTGCATAATATATATCATTTTAATGGACCTCATAAAACTGGGATTAAAATTTCAGCCCTATATTAAGATACATGACATATTTTCATCTGTTTTAAAAATGATAGAAGATAGTTTTCTTAGGAGAAAATGGGGGGCATAATCTATTTTACAAAACCCTCCTTATTGCGGCAATATGGTGTTTTGCTCAGTGCTCTGTGCCATGAAGCAACAACCGATCTTAAAGGTTTGCATTAGGATGTAATTTTCTTTCCCCAGAAACAGAGATTAAAACCTGCCTAGTAAAAATACATCAGAATCCATGACATGTTGCACCTCTAAAAGAGAAGGTTTTACTGATGGTATCTCATTTCTTCATGACACAATGGTTTCCAGCTCAATTTAGATTTAAACAGAAGCACAGAGGTGCTACCTTTTATAGATCTCTCTTTTATGACATTGCTGCTAGCTCTAGACCACATAGCATGAAATAAAGTCTGTGTGCCATCTTTGGCTTTCCTGCCTTTCTTGCTGATCTCTGTTGTGGACTACTGCAGCTCTTAGATCTATTCTTGGTAAATGAGATGACACAGAATGAAGTTCTATTATGCACTGTATGTTTCCTATATGAATAACAGAAAAAGACAAACTCTTGATACACTCCGTATCCCTTATGCCATTCTTATGCCTGGTTTGCTGAAGTGATAGGGACTACTCAAATATTAACAATCTTTAGAGCCTTTTCAAATGCCAAGGCTGTTTTTCCTAAGGACAGAAGTTATACAGAAACATTTTCTTAATGAAATAAAATACTTTAAAAGCCCGACTGAGTGCCACACAAATTAAGGTCAGGTTTTTCTCCAGTGAACTGCACTAAAAAGCTCAAAGCCTCCGTAATGCCCAGCCTGCCTCTCTTAGACTGGGTCAGTTGCCATGGCATCTGCATAGCTCTTTAAAAAGAACCAAAAGCCAATATAAGCTGCATCTGAGTCAGCTCAGTGCCTGACCTAACAAAAATATTGTTTCCTAAACCTGGGCAATCCTAGTTGCTTTTGCATGAAGCATACTATTTAAGTCAGATGATAACACTACCAAGGCAAGATGGTACATGCCATAATTACGAACAATAAAATAATTCATTTTGCAATTGAGCTTGTCAAAGGATTAGGAGGTGCTTGTGTCACCATGTGTCAGAGAAGCTGGCAACTAAAGACAAAAAAATACACCAATGCTCAAACAAGCACCTAATACTCAAAGGACCCCACAGCTTTTTTTGTATTGTGCAAGGGTTAAAACTTCAATTTTGCCCTTTTTCTGGTGTTTCCAAAAATACAAAGATAGGAAGCATAGGTTTGCTAGGAAGGAAGAAGATTTCAGAGACTGTGGTCACATGATTAGTGCTGATACGGCACATCTACCTCCAGTCAAATGATGGAGAAATACCTGTTCAAAAGAGGATCATGTTCACCTCCAAAGGGACATCTGGGGTCTCTTTCTATTAGCTGATCATTTCTTAGCATGTGCGGGATTTCATTCAATGCCTGGGCTTATTATAAATTTTGTGAGGGCAGGAAAAACAGCATGAGAAACAGAAGCCAGCAGTTCTCTTTCTCAAGCCTCTGATCAACTCCTGCCAAACTCCTTTTCCCACCAATGATAGCAAAAGAGTGTAGTGCTTGAGTGAACAATAGTAAGCTATAATACATAAGCACATGGAGAAATTATTTTAGGAGCTACCAAAAAATTTGAATAACACCTTCCATGCAAAATACTGGACATTTACTATGTGACTGCAACATACTATCTCAGTCATAACTACTACAAAGAGAATAAAAAGTGTATGTGGTTACTAAACTGAAGTAGTAGTGAGTTTTCCCGGGTCATTTGCTCCAGACTCCAGTTTTAAAAACCATGGAGTGGTCATATCCTGCTGTTAATTATGCTTCTGTTGCCATTCACCTCTAGAGAACTAGAAGTGAGTGACTATCTGATAAGGAACTTTCTTTTGCTACTCAAACCCCCCAAACCAAAGAAAATGCTCCTAGCTTTACAATCAAGGCTCAAGTGGGAAAAAATCTCTCAAATGCAATCTAACAGGTTCATAATCTAGGACAAAGATACACTCATTATGTGCATCAAACCCTGCCTACTTGGCCCTGCAATATCCAAGCCCTCTGTGTGCCTGCCAATGGAAAGAGCACACAGGCAGACACATGCAGGTTCCTTTGGAACATTCTGCCCACTGGAAGAGAAGAAATCTGCCTTTCACATGAAGTCATTTTGCCAGTGTTTTGAATAGTATTTTCCGCATGTTTTTTCTATGAGATCAGCAGTCATGCCCTACTGTTCCACATTATCAGCCTTTTTTTTTTCCACCCTGTGTTTTACATTAGTAGATCAGCCAGCTCTGAAATCATATTACATAAGTTTCTTGTTTTCTTTTTTCAATTTCTGCGTTTCTCTAATTAATAGGAAGTGGCTCTCCATTATGGCCTAGAGATGATAAATGGCTTCCTTTTCTCATTTGTGCATGGCTCAGCTACAAGCCCTTTGTTCTCTGAACTGCTCTTTCCCAGTGCTGCCAGCACCAGGGGTGTTGTGCTTCACAGAGCAAGAACCACTCCAGGGACAGGACAGCTGTGTCACAAATGTGTTTGGCCCTCACCAGCTGGAGACCCTTGCATAATGTTTGCATAATATAAATGCGTTTACTGCACATTATAAACTTTTACCCACAGTTTTGGCTCTGACTGGAATCTAAGCCTTATTTTAAATAGAATTTGTCCCACCTATCATTAATCTACTGAAAGATAGTTGTCTGAGCTATTGAGATGATTCCTGAGGCTTCCTCTGTAATAGTGTAGAGGAGTACTAAACCCATCTAAAGCAGACAGCTTTTTGCGGGAGGTACCTACTTACTGCTAGCTATAGAATAAACTGAGGATGCTACTAAATGAAACGTCTACATTCCAGATGACTGAAGCGATGTGATATGGTATGAATTCCACCTTACGTGGTTTGCTGCATCAGCTGAAGCCTGATCTGTGTGCACAAATCTCTTCGTTACACTGATAGCCTAAGACATTCAATGCTACTTCCGTTTTCCATTTTCGTAATTTGGAGATGTTGACTTTCTTTTTCTTCACTCTCTCGTTAATGGAACCGCTAAATAATTTGCAACAAATCACACACTTCAATGAAATAAAAATTCTGGGAAAAAAAAAAATAACCTCTGAGCACCTTCAATTTTTCTTCTAATGCTTTTCAAAATTCAGTGATTACGTCATTTGCTGACAGTCAGGTAAAGATATTCACTACTTAAAATTCAAAGACTGTGAGTTTGTCCAGTTTGGATACATTGACCACAAAGTATTTCTCCCGTTTTGTGACAGAACAACAGCTAGTAACTATTTTGGCTCTGATCAACACTTGTTTAAAAGCATTGTGATTGTCTGTTACAATGACTCGGTTGCATGGCAATCATTTTGAGCTTAGATGGAATTATTTAAACTGCTGAAACATGATTGCTTGAGATTATCTTGCCTAAAAATTAGGTTTTTGTAGGTCAGAAATTTATTATCTGCAAATGAGTCTTAGTGTGCACTTAAAATTCATAGTTTCTAAGAAAGCTATTAGTGAATTTATTTGCTACAATATTCCTGGGGGAAAAACAAAACAAACAACAAAACAAACAAACCAAAAACAAAACAACAAACTGTGTAAAGGAGAAGAATATATTGGAAATATATTCACTGGTTTTGTTCAGCCAGCTAGAAGCCGAAAATTAACACAGAAGTGATAACAGGTTTTACAAAACAAAAGGAAATGTTTAATTGGTTTTGCCTTAAAATAAGTAAATTTATTTGGAAAGAAAATATGGACAATCATTTGCCTGTCTCTGGTATTTCTAAGATGTTAAAAGGGAGTGGCCATTTCAAGCCTTTCAATTCTTGCTTGTATATAGGAATCTGAAGTCTGAAGATAATTTCAGATTTTGGCTTGGAAACAAACTTTGTGTCCTGCAGTTATTTTTAAACAAGGCTAGAATAGTTGGAACTAGGTGGTTCATAGAACAGAACACAATTGTAACAACTGTTAAAATGAGATGCCTTGTTGACAAAGCTCAGGAAACAATAGCTTGTAAGAAAACAGTCTACATACTTCTACATACTTCTCTACATACTCCCTAGTTCCTTCACTGAAGATTCTTTTCTGAGAGTCTTTACCACAGTACCCTTCCAAAGAATCCAGATTTTCTTTTGCCTTCCTAGCCTTGTCCTCATGTCTTCCTAGCAAGTGAGTTGCCTTCCAATAGGCAGTATTAAGGCATTACTTCTTTATTATCCTTCCTGGTTTTAAATTTTGTTATTCCATATTTCTCTCCTGTGTAGGCTGAGATTTCCAAGTCTGTGATCCTGACAATGGAACAGACTACTCAGCAAGCTAATGTTGTCTTAATTGGCCACAAAATCTGAAGAATAGAGCTCTAGACATAGAGAGATGAGTAAAGGAAATGGTACGTGTCAGAATGTTGGGTCTCTGGGAGCTGAATGCCATGACAACACATGCTGATGAGAGATACTAGACAGAGGATCTGTTCCATGAAGGTGTGCTGGTAAGCTGATTTAGAAACTGTGCCTAAACAGTTCCAAATAAACAGGAGTCTGAAACTGGCTCCAACTCGGCAACCTGGTAACCATTCAAGCTAGACTTAGACAACATTTTGTTCTAAAGCTTTTAGTGATTTCTATTTTTTACAGGAAAATGTCCACCGAATTATTATTATGCACCTTGCACTCAGCAGAGGAAAATACATGGTAATTTCTCTGCAGTCTGAACATTGAATTTAATACTGAATTCTTGTTTGTAACTTGGCAGTGCTACTGATAAACACCTACAAATTCAGATGCTACTGTTCAATAAGAAAGACAGGCATTAGCATGCTTGGCAAAAAAAGAATTCTCAGTTCCCACACTGATTGTTCAGCACATTCTTTCCTGTTTTCCTTGTCAGGTTCTCTGGAGGAAGCACATAGTAACCATACTCAAAGAAATTCCATTTTGGTTGCAAAACCTTTGCCCGCTCTAGAGAAACCTATGCCAGCACTGGAGTTAAGTTACATCCAGAACTGTGAGGGAAGTAAAATACTCCTCTTTCAAAAAATATTTGTAAGAATGGCAGTCAGGGTCCCCTAAGGTTTGGAAAACCTCTGAAATGCCTTCTTCCAAAATGTCTGTTACAGTTTCCAAATATCCTTCTCCAAGGCCCTGTCTGACTGATGCACATCTGTGAGATTTTAAAGATTTAAAGAAATTTAAAGAATGTTTGAAGATTTTCCTTAAGAAAAACCGCACCAACAATGCACCCTTCCCAACAGGAGCACTTACTAACTTCTTCAAAAATAATAGTTTTCAGGAAACCCCAGAAGTGGAAGGCAGATTGTTTGAAAATATAGGACTAGTCCAAATTATTAGGAAACCAAAAATTCCTAATTGCCTTGAACAGGAATGTCTATCAGCCTGACCACTGGTCAGGTGCAGCAAGTCTACCTTCTGGTTGAAGAATCCGTATAGGATTAATACAGTAATTCTGAGGGCTTTAGGTCACTGCCTTCATCTGGCCTGCTTTGGTAATGACGAGAAAGCGTTATCATCAGTGAAAGTGATTGTGTTCATATTGGTGTCCATGGTCAGTTTATGTAACTTGGAGTAAGTTTTTGTTTGGTTGGTTTTTAATGGAAAATGGTGATGGTCTCTATTATCTGGAGTAGGCAGATATAAGAAATCAAGTCAAACAATAAATATAATCATAGGTCAGAGTGGAAAACACAAACATCAGGAGTCTATATGATCTGTGGCAAGACAAATGACTATTCTCTAGACATGTCACTGTAGTATCCTTCACAACTGTAAAAAAACTCAAAACAAAAAGGAAAAGGAGGCTGGGAAAATTTCCATCCTTACTATTGTAAACCATGTACAACACCTGGAAATGCTTAGGATTCCCGTAACGAGTCGGAATATAGCCTTTTTTACAAGCAGTACTAGTACTAGTATACTTCACTCTATTTTTAATCCAAACAACATAGACTGGCAAATACTATAAACATTTCTGGAGATATTCACACAAATTTTGCTTCATCCAGACTTAAAGCATTTCTGTTTATTTTCTTGGGTTACTTTCTTCCCCAGGGACAGAGCCAGCATCAGGGTGAATGTCATCCTCTGAGAATATTAAATGATTGATAGCTAGGTTATGTATACAAAGCAAGAGAAAAGGATGCTTAGTTAGTGAGACTATAATGCTCCAGTAAGACTCAAGTATTTATGTGTGCCACTGAGAAGTGGCTTTGTAAGTCAAACACCAAAACTAGGAATTAAATGTATGATTCCCCTTGATCTGTCACACATTTTCTTTGTTTCATGTTTCTTTGTTCCATTCTTTAAAACAGTTATTAAACCCAGTAATATTAAACAATTTATTAGTTATTAGAAAGAATATGCTGTATACTCTTCCTCAGAATAATAGTATTTACATATCTTATCTGGGCTGGGCTCCCCTGAAATGTTGACTTCTGCTTTGTTTTGGATAGTAATCTTTTCTTCTAAAGCTGGCTGAAAACTTTAATTTGCTTCAATGCTTATAATAGCACAGTGTAATAAGAGCACGGCTGCTCAGACCTACCATGCCATCCTGCAGTATTTAGTTGTGCACTCATGCTCATACACTTCTTAAACCTGGACAAGGAGGTGTCTGGTGCTAGGCTGTTTTGTGTTTGTGTTGTATTCACACAGTACCTAGCCCCACGACATGCCTGTCCATATGCATATGCCTCGGACCTCTAACTTACATAAGATACAATAATAAAACCAAACTCCCCTTTCTACTTACCCATAAAAGGCAAAGAAAAGTAATGAAAATAGTTCCCTATAAATATTCAGGGAAGGAAAGCTTTGAAGTTAGATTTGAAGACAGGTGGAGTCACAACTCTACAGAGAAGCCTAGCCCCTAGAGAAGAGCCCAGGCCAAGGTGAATTCTGGGTGGAAAACAGGACAGGCTCAGTGAAACAGGAAATTTGGCAGTTACAGAGGACAAAGGATGGTCCTTTCCAGTCCACATATTTTATAGCTAGGCCAGCTGGATTTGATGGCAGCTTGCTCCAGCAATCTGAAAATACTGTGCCAAAAAATTCCAATAGAGAAATTGAGATTTTTTTTACAAAATGAAACAGAAGAAAATTACCATCCACAGCACTTGCCTTCCTGCAGTATTTACCATACAATGTTGTCATTTGCAGTTTACAGGGTACTACGTGTTTCTGCGCCTATGCCAACTTGCAGAAGTTACAAATGAGAGAGCTGAAGGTATGGGTAGTCACTATATAGCTGGTGGGACAGATGAGCAAAGGGGTGAGGAAGTGGATTGAGTAATGAGGCGGTATGGAGTATGTCAAACGCACAATAACAGCTCAAAGTGAAGTAACTGGCAGGATGGATGTTTACACAGTTGCTTCAATGCTGAAAGGTTCTGAAGTGATTGGAGTAGGTCACATCTGAAACTTTTACTTAGCCTGGCTACACACCCAGGAAAATGCAAGTGCTTTGGTTTGACCTGGGTCTTTTTCTTTACAATCGAGAGCTAGAATTCGATTTGAGAGGAAAGCCCTTATTTTTGAAACCACTTTTGTACCATAGGGCACTCCTTATAACCTGTGCCAAAGCTGCAGGTCACCTGCAGCTGCAGCTCTGGTTTGAGACTGCTAAGTACTCGTGTAACAGCAAAACATGCTGTGACCATGCCTTTGAACAGGGTCAGCATAGTATTATGATCTATTTCATAGTATTATGAACTATTTCAGCATAATATTAAAATCTAAATTTCAAACCAGCATATCCCTCAGTTAATGTTTCCTTTAACCTTTGATGACTGTTTACTGTATCACATACCTGTTTCTATTTCAGGTCAGAGAGCATTTGTATGTATCTAAAGAGTACATATATCTAAGAGACTGTTTCTGCATGGGTAATACAGAGGGTAACTTCAGGTCTGGAACACATACTGAGAAGTGGACGGGCTGCCAGAAGGATTATAAAACCAGTTGTGTGTTTTTCAAATATAAGGACAGGTTTCAATTAAACAAAGTTAGGTTCAGCTGCAATAGAAATCAGTGCCAGACAGACAAGCCTTCTCTTGCCTCACCCACTGTTCCCATTTTGTCCTTTTGGCCAGCTTTGAAATGAACATTTGCTCTAAACTTGCAGAAACCCTTGCAGCATGACAGTTTATGGTAAGTAGTTCCTAGGTGAAGGGTTTCTATACAGCTGAAATTGCTGAGAGAGACATGTCAGAAGGCTGGCCCATTGCCGGGAAGATAACTTACCAGTTGGTATTCTGGAACTCACTTGTATTGAAAACAGGCAGGAAGATGCCATGTATACCATTGTATAGGCTCTGACCCTGTGCCAAAATAAGCTCCTGAAATGGATGCACAGTGCAGCATCTAAAACACTGCACTGTCCCAACTGTGGCAAAAGGAAAACAATTTTTCCCCTGTTGCTATGTACTTTGGCAGATATCCCATCCAAAGAATTGTGCTCAAAGTACTCTGGAAACACCTGCCAGGAGACTGCTTGGAAATGTTGTTTAAACAAGAGTACCTGCCAACTTTCCAGCACTGTTGACTTTGCAGTACCAAAAACGCGTCCTATTTTAAAACAGACTTGATGGATAACTGGAACTGGGCCATAAGGATGAAGCACAGAATGTGCTTAAAAATTTGCTTGCAATTTTTGAAGCTGCTCAAAGTAAGTAACTCTCTAATTTACAGACATTTCAATATGTAGAGTACACGTGGTTGGACTCGAGACAGGAACACATACGTAATAGTGGTATGTGTTGATGTTGTGTGAGGAGAGGAAGGATATGTTTTTCCTATGGTAATTTACTCTAAAAGGGCTTCCACGTTATTTTATGCTGATAAGACATCTTTTTAAGTGTGTATGTACAATATTTTTAGTAGAGCTATAAAAATTTGCAGGGCAAAGTTTACACATACACTGTTTGTTCTCAAGAGAGGTCACACAGAAGCAGGGGTAAAGGCAGTCACCACCTGCCAGATTTGTCCACTGAAGGGAAGAGAAGGTGAAAAAAGGTAGAGAAAAATATCCTTTTTACACACACAGGCTTAGCATGCACGGATACACTGGAAGGGCCAGAGTTACCGGGCAATGATGAGAATATAGTCTGCTTCATTAACATCAGCCAGTGCACAACAGATGCCAGATCTTCTAATGGGGAAACTGAATTTCCTGCCATCCCCACTCTGCACATACTTCTATTCCCCCATGGAGCGTGTTTATTTCCAGTTGTGGGTAGCTCAGTGTTCATTTGCTCAAATCCCATATGGACCCTTTGAAGGTTTCAGAGATCTGTTCACACCTTTGGTTTTGGCCCGCTCCTAACATGTCCTTGTGCTGGATAACTTGAAGCTCGTAGCAGTTTTCTGGGTGTGAAAATCTGTGAGGTTCTCCCACTAGTTGCAGTAACAGCTTCACTCCGCAGATTTAATCTCTGCAGGAAACTTGAACAGACATGGAAAATGGCTCTCTAAAGGATCCTCTCAGGCACAGGGACGACGCGCAACCTCTCTGAATCAGTCATTCACACTGCACAAGTCCAGTCATGCAATAACTCCAAGGAAGGCTACATTAGAGTTCTGCTCACCCATGGATGTGCCAAATGTTCGAATACAAAGTTGATGTTAACCCCCACAAACATGCAGCCAGTCAGCAAATGTCCATCAACACAGCACACGGCAAGATCTCTCAAACTGTTTTACTTCTCCACTATTTCATATTGACCCACAGGAGTGAGGAATACATCTGCCAGTTGTAATGCAGTATTCTGTGCATTTTCAAGCTGCTCTAACCAATTGAAATCCAGAAGTTGGCTTAAATACTCTGTATGTCCAAATAAAAAGAAACTGTCTGCTGCATCAGCACAAGTATATAACTCCATCCTGAAATATTTACAGCCTTTTTGAGCTGCTTTTTCTCCAGCTGAAGCCAAAGGAATTTTGTCTGAAGACTACAGGCTTTGTAGGTCTGTCTTTTCTTGAATGTCAATAGAAAGACTTGTTGACTTCAGTAGGAGCTGGATCAAACCCAAAGTCATAATTTGTGAGACAAAAGGCTCACAAAATTTAGCCGCAACTATTCCTGCACTAATCAAATATTGGTTTAGGTAACACTTACTGATGATTTTTTCACTGTAAAGGCACCTATACCATCAGAACATTTAGAAAACATTCACAAATGTTTTGACATCTTCATATAAGGTGCTATGGCTCTAACACTCCATCTTCCTTATGGCACAGGCATAGATATGACTAATGACTAGAGCAGGGTGAGTATCGTACAACCAGGTCCTTGTACAACACTGAAATGCAGAGCTATAAACTTGGCTTGAGGAAGTTTGACATTTCTTTTTGCAAACATACATCTTTCATGCATAGTACTGTAGAGGCGAGAGTTTATATCCCCAAGAAAGTAGCAGACCCATGAAGATGTAAAAACCTTCCAAATCTTAAATAAACCATTAAAATCCATAGATGTGTGGCAGGGACAAGTAAAGCCAACCGAATGTACGTGTATGCTGAGGTTATCTTTTTTATTCTATATAGCTATATAGACTTAACTTTACATCCGGTTTCCTGACATGATGTATGTGATTCCCTTCACTGCTATTACAGTCTTGCCCTGAATAGCTCAGTACATCTCCCCACATAATGGTTTTTTTTATTTGTTTGTTTACTTTTCTCCAAGAACACTCCAGCATTTGCTGTGTTTTCTGGCTTCTGCTTCATCAGACTTTCTTTTCTTCTTTTAAAAAATATAGAAACCAAAACCATAATTGTATTTCTTAAAAATATTTTTAGGGGGAACAGTGTTTTAAGGAAGGTATTTATTTTAAAAACCTCTGTGGAATTCTAAAATATTTAGTTTAGTGCACAGAAAATATATGCAGTACTTTGATATTCTTGCATGGTTCAGAGCTCTGACTTCATGGGAGGAAATTTTGTTTTAGTTATTACGAGCTCTTTTATCCATTGTCTAATTCATGTTTCCTGTATTTTTAAGTACAGAAGGTTGAAGAATTAAGCTGATTAAAATCGGAAAAATGTTATTTTAAAAAGCTAAACATAATTTCCCAGGTGAACTGTCCTATGCATAATATTCTTGAGCATGAGATTTTTGCAGCACTCTGACATTGAAATGCTTTCGACTCTAACGTGTTGTGCTAACAAACCTTGAAAGATGCTTGAGATACTTGGCTCAGAATTGTCTTCTTTGTGTAACTAAACCTTTCAGGCAACATGATAACAGATACTAAATTACTTCAGCAAATATGACTGAGAAGAAGAGGCTGTATTCAGTGCTGTTTGTGATGTCATATTAAGCACACTTAGAACTCAAACAGCTATTATATTTCTCATATTAAATTCTGCTTTTAAAATTCTCTTTTCTATCTCTGAACCTCTGCAGGTGTACTCAAAAACCTTTCCCCAAAAACGTACTTTTTTTTTTTTTTAATCCCAGAGGAACTGTATTTTGGAAGCAGTTGCTGAAGGCATTTCTAATCCTTCTGGATAATTTGGTCAGGAAAACTTTAATCTTTCACATAACAGCACACTGAATTTTCTGAGTAGGGTCCTGAAAAAACAGGAGCTTGAGAACTAAAGTCATCTGGCCAAAAAGCCTCTCTAAATTTACTAGGGGCTTAGGGAGGCCAGTTTAAGAATTATGAAAGGCTATTGCACTTTATTTCTGGGGTGCCAGTTCTGCTCCATCACAAATGCTTTTATTTTCCTTCCTTTCTTTCTCATTAACTGTAATAGTTCAGATGGAGCTACTGAAGTTCAGTCACTTTATCCAAGTAGCAGCTAGACCTTAGTTGCTCTCACAATTAATTGTACTTGACTTTAGCCACAAACACTAAGTCTGAAATACTGGCTGAGCTTAGCAACTTAAAAACCCTAATAACAGGAAAAAAACAGATTCAGCTAGGAATTATAGGGCAAATTGGGGGAATTTCAGCAAAGCCAGTGCCAGACCCATCTGTGCTGGGCAACTGTCACTGCAAGAGATTGTAGAGCCCTTTGGGTCAGATCAGGGTTGCTGCCAGTCTGTCAAGAACTGATAGCTCCATGACAACTTGCTCAGCATGGCAAGAAGGAAAGAATACGGAGAGTAGCATAAGGAAATGTGACATAGTGCTTATGCATAGGCTTTTCTAATCCTAAACCAAAAATTTATTGGAGTTGCTCCAATGTACACCATTTTTTTGGTTTCTAACATTCACCCTACATCATTTGACAAATCTTTGAAAGACATGAAAAGCTGTACTGGACTTCATATCTCCATCACAAAAAAATTAAGATGAATGAGTGTAAGAACTCATTACCTTGGTCTTATACCATCTGAAACTTTCTGAATGCTATATACAATTTTGGCTGGACATCTGTCATTGTTTAAACCTAGTCAGCCATATAGTTTTTACTCCCTTTCCCCCTCTGTCTTTCCTTACCCCCCACCCTTCCCTGCTCCTGGAGGTATGGGGAGGAGAATCAAAAGAATGTAACTCCCACAGGTTGAGATAAGAACAGTTTAGTAACTAAGGTATAACACAAA
>JBCJKH010057763.1:43059-55922 GCA_039877255.1 Loriculus beryllinus
AAAGTCCTTTCCAACCCTAACAATTCTATGATTCTATGATTCTATAACATTTACAAGGTTTTAAAAGTCCACTAGAACACTGCAATTATTTCAAAGTAATACTTTATAAATAAAATTAATTATAATACATCAAGTATTAAACCCCAGCTTTGTTTTGCTCTCTGAGTAGTTCTATAAACACAAGAAATAAAGCCCAAACCCAAGTAATTTGCTAAACTGAAGCCTGCAATCTAAAGCTAACTAAAATAATCCACAAGCTTCAAGCAAATGATGTTGAAATGCATCTTTTTGCAAAAAAGAATGTAGGTAGAGAACAGAAGGATGCATGTAGTACATATTACAGACTACATACATATGCTGAAGATAGAAAAATAAATAAAAAAAGAACAATAAAACTTATTGCAGAGGCTATAATATTTCATATAGAATATTTTTAAAAGAATGGTAGAAAGTTGAAACAACACACTGAATAAAAAGATACTTTGTCTCAGGGGCTAGTACTGTAGTGATCAATTACATCTTGCATTGCAGGAACAAAATTAACTAACTTGATGGAAAGCACCACATTGCAATAAAAGATATTATATACAGATGAACAGGAATTGAGAATGCAATTTATTTGAAACAGCAGGTATAATATACTGTACCTCTATACCTCCTGATGGAATATTTCTAAACGGGCTACCCATATTTTTCAACATGACTGCCCTTTGATTTATGGAGCCAAAGTAAATGATATGCTTCGCCAATAAAAATTCCTTGCAAAGGCAGCTTTTTCCATTTCATTTTAAAGTGAATATGAAAAGAAACACATACAGAGACTTTTTTTTTAACAAACATTCCTATGTTAAATATATGATACAGGTATGAAAGTATGTTTGTATATAGGTATGAGGGTATTTTTTGTACTGAAACACTTTTGATACAGGAAGGATGGGAAATCCCTATGCCTATATGCAGATAGCACAGAAAGTATTTCCTATCTGAGGGGTGGAAATAGTCACTGAAA
The DNA here is from genome assembly GCA_039877255.1 of Loriculus beryllinus. Classification (NCBI taxonomy): domain Eukaryota; kingdom Metazoa; phylum Chordata; class Aves; order Psittaciformes; family Psittacidae; genus Loriculus; species Loriculus beryllinus. The sequence continues at coordinate 44,069 of JBCJKH010057763.1, forward strand.
GTTATTCACTGTTTTATTTTACAAGTGAATGAATTCTCAGTAATTTTGTGTTGTACAGTAATCCTGTGGTAGTGTCTCAATAGACAGCACAACCAGTAAGGGATATCGATGCGTTAGCTGCCTGGCAAGTGGTACAAGACTGTAGGCAGCTCATGGATGTAATGCACACCACATTGTGCAATACATTTCATGGGAAGACTGCAATACCTGATACATTGATGGTACTTGCTCTTAGCATATGAGTTTCATCTCATTCATCTTTGATTTAATTTTCAGCGCTGTCATTTAGCCAGTGTATAGGGAAATGGAATGGTCACTAATACATTAAATTTAAGGCATCTGTAGTTCCCAGCACTCAGGGATATTCACAGGATCCAGTTTCAATCACATAACTTAGCTATCTGTGTGGTGGAAACCACCTCACATAATGCTGGATATGCAAAAGCCTCATCTTTCCAGACCACTGTAGTTTTTATCTGTGGGGGTCATCACCAGTAACATCCAGCCACCACCCACAGGTTCTGCAGAAATCAATCTTACTAAAATAATTCCTTGGCATGTGCAATATAACAGTAAATGGAATGAATGCTTATTCACATTAGCCCTTTGTTGCTAGGCATCTAAAGTAAATCTTAATAATTTGACTGGGATAAAAGTAGATTATATCGCAAAGGCAATTTTACATTGGTTGTAGGAACAAAAGGAAAAGATGAAAACTTTTCATGCTAAAAATAAGCAGAAGCATTAGATAACTCAGCTTAACCAAAAAACTTTGCCCATATCTAACAGAAGCCACTAAATCTTGTCCCTTCAGATTCTTGTGCCCTCAAAAGCTGGAATATTTGGGGAACTATATCTCAGTGGAACTTCAAACCTCTTTTTATTGTGACAATTTAAATATTTTCAATGGGACTTTGAAACCTTTTGTTGAGCTGAGAGCCCAACAAAAACACTTCTGTTAGCAAATGACCCTTTGCAGCTATTCACTCTCTAGATGACTACAGTTTTGGTGGGTCTATAACATCAGTAGTCATATTTCTTTTGCTTCATTTGTTACATCATTGTTTATACAATCTCTTACCCTCCTTTTAACAGTTAGATATAATTATCATATTAATTCTAAGCAGCTTCTCTCCTTGCATTGCACCAATCTCATATTGCATCATCCCTTTTGTCATTCAGTCCCATGGCACTCGTCGTCTCAGTTCTTCCTACCCCTCATCTCAGCTCCTGTTCCTGGAACATGTTTGCATTGAAAAATCAGCTTTTGGTGACATGACAAAGGGCAACTTCACATTTCTTCTGTCCACACCTCATCCACTTACACATGAAGACTCCCCATATCAATATACATAGTAAAACTGGAATTACTTTCTACATTTTTTGGTAAAACCACAGTTCATATTTACAGCAGCTAACAGTACTTACTATGTGAAGAAGAGAAGAGAGAAGACAAAACTGTCTAGGAGCACTGAATAAACGAAGTGAATAGACAATATGTTTCTGTAAGATTTTTCTTTACTTTTTGTGATGTCTATTCAATTTTTTGCCACCCGACCAACACACACACACTTAAGTAGATCGTAACTCCTACTGGGGATGAAAAAGTAGTATTGTTACTCTGGTGTGAAATCTCAGAATCAAACTTTTGTCTGCTGTCAAGCAAAAGAATAGGCTGCTTTCTCCTCGTTCCCATCAGACAGGGACACCTTCCTTTGAGAAACCTGCTGCATAACTTTCCTTCCCAAGCTGGAAGGTTTAAAATCTGCCAGCTGGAATTTCTGTCATCTGTGTTACTTGTCTTCCAATGGAAGGTCAGCTACCATTCAAGAACTTTAAAAAGGACATATATCCTATCATTAGATGGATTTTCTTCCCTGCTCATCATTGCACTGTTGTAGCACTTTTCACTGCAATAAACAAGGAATTATTTAACAGTGATCTGCAATATGTTTTCAGTGACATTTATTATAACTCTCTTCTGCTGTAAAAGATCCTGTAACACATGGATCATGAAGCAGAATCCCTGAACTTATCAATTCCCTTCAGAATAGTTTGCTAGAATCCTCATTTCTTTCCTGAGAATAAGGAGAAAAGAATGAGTGAAGTTTCTTTGGCAATGATAAGTAACCCCATAATGAACTTGTGTTTTCTGATTCATGAGTGCAAGTGGTATTAAATGCAGCCTGTTATAAGGAAGATGAATGTAATAACAAGCCATCTTTCGGGACTAGGCACCACTGAAAAGCACTGGAATGCCTTGTGGTAAATACATCCCTTCAGAATGCATCATCACCCATGGGTTTATTCCAGGTCTGGATCATGTTGCTGTAAATCTGCAATGGCTTTCAAGAGCTTATAAAACATATGAGCAAATTAAGTGAAGGCAGTAAATAATAATAAAATATTTTACATTTCCAAAGCACTTTGATCCTAAAGCTCACAAGAAATCCAATTATAATCACATTTAGCATGAAAAAAATGTCGATTAGCACCTAGTAAGATTTTCCAAAATTCCTAATATAGATACCAACTTCCTTCTGAAAATGCCATTAGGAACATATATACCTGCCTCTCAAGACGCCTAAATACTTTTTTAAAAAACAATACAAGTACCCAGGTGCTCCACTACATGTAAGCTGTCTTACAGATTTCAGTTTAATAGAAACCTTAAAATGCTATTTTGCAAAGACCTTACTGAAATAGCAAACCAAAATCAAATGTAAGCTCTAAGTATTCTGTTAATCCATTTACTGAACTGCCTGTTAGAAATAAAAGACATCTAAAATCACCCCATGAGACTTTATCTGAATTATCATACTTTCTAACTTTTCTTTATAAGTGTAGAAAGAGATGCATTAAACGTTCCCACAGAGCATTCCATCTTACATCCGCAAGCTCCAGAAAGTCAGTGCTGCTCCTTGCCTACCCTAAGGAACTGCTCTTCATATTCTGCACCATATTTTCCATTGTCCTTGATGAACTTGTTCCTATGGCTAGTATTGAAGTCCCTGTCGGCTTTCATAGAATCATAAAATGATTAGGGCTGGAAAGGACCATAAGATCATCTAGTTCCAACCCCCTGCTGTGATGAGCATGGACACCTCATACTAGCTTTGAACACCTAAGTGCCCTACCATGTTCTTTTCAACACTACCATCCTTGGTAGTAGCGTCCTCTAAATTTAACACCATTTAGTGATTCACAGATCACATGGGCTGTAGTCAGAGTGAACTCCAAATTGCTGTTACACTAAACTTCTCTTGGACTGCAGCCTGGATCCACCTCCAAGTTCTTGTAACTGAAGATGCCAGCACCACTTTTTAAAACTAACAGACCACTCTCCACTCTGTCAAACTTTCAGTGTTGGCAACTAATCATAGTTGCTTTCTTTACAGTATTCTTTACTGCTTCTTTACCAAAGTTCTTACTCCATTCTTTAATCCAGTGCTCCTTAGTTTCTATGACAGTGTCTTTTTAACTACTTTTTCTAATGATATCTCTTGTCATGTGCAACCTTTATACAAACTACCATCTTTTTTCCTTTCCTGGAGAAAACAACCCATATGTGTTAATTCCAGACTAGCCACTGTACTGAGAACTTTGAAGCGAAACCAAACATGCCTCAAATCAAGACTGTTTTTAAATAGAAAGGGACCAAGATGATTAAAGTGGATAAGGAAGATGTGAAAAACCCTGTATTAAGCCGGCCTTTGTTATTTAGTATTTCCTAGGGACCCATGCTGCAAATAGCAAGGACTTGCTACTGAGTGCGGAAATGAGCCACGGCAAGTTTTTAATGTGCTTTGTTATTCTTTAATAGTCAAACTCATTAAACTATAAAAACGTAACGATGGCCATAAAAACCTGACACTCCTCACTAAAGACAGGGCTGCTGGAAGCAGTCTCTGCTCCAGCACAACCCTGCTGAGCCCCTTTACTAGCTCTCTGACTCCCAGCTCTGGGACATGGCGGCACCGCGGCTGCTTTCAGCTGCTATGGGAGGAGCCTGACCCACCAAAAACACAAAGTAGAGGCTTAGAGCTTTGTTTGACTACAAACTTTTACTGCCTTTTGCAGCCCTTTCCAATTTTGGAACACTTTGCTTCATTGCTTCACAAACATCTTACTGAGCAGAGCCATAGAGGTTAGACCTTGGTATAACCAGGAGTCTACTATGCAATCTTTGCCCATCTCATTTGCACTACTTAAGTAGATCATGCCTAGTTCTTTAGTGGGTCACTGGGAAACAAAGGTCTAGAATATTTGTTTTAACCTATGCAGGTTGTGCTACATCACTTTAGCATTCGAGTGCGATCCCATGGTATACTAAGCAACAGAGATCAGATATGTCTTCTGTTTGGTTTTACAGTATTTCCCCAATTGAAGAAGCATGAATGAAGAAATTTAATTATTTCTCTGGGTGTGCAAGTTTCTTATTTGTTTGGAGTTTATATATATAAAAAACAAGTCAATACATGTGGTCTTTTATTTATGTAAACGAAAGAGCACTATGCCTTGGAAACAAATCTTGCATTTACACCAAAAACTTGGGGGGATTTCAGTAGCCTCAAATTATGCAGAGAGTTCTTTCTACTGTTTCAAACATCCCTGAAGAAACTACAACTCCTAAAACCCCTAGAAGGTGATATGCTGCCAAAGAACTGCAACTGAATGCTTTATTGAACTGATTTGAACTAATCAGGCAAGTCAGATATCCACCTGATAGGAAGCTCTAAGGAAAGTGTCTATAAGACTATCACTAACAACCACTAAGATTTAAAATAAAGTACATAATTTACTTTGGAACCACTAATAAATTTAGCAGATTTGAGATCCCTTTCTTTCATGCAAGCCATAAGCAACTGGTTCTGCACTTCAGAATCTTTCTAAAAAAGGTCATGATGACAGATCAAGACAGATGAAGAACTGAAATCAGATTTATCATTTTATTTGATCTGTACAGCTGCTGAGATCTTTCTTAAACAAAAATGCTAATAACTCTGCAGCAGAGATATCTTAAGCTTACTGAAGTTAATCTCACTGAAGATCTAGAGTTTACAAAGCATTTAATGTGGCCCTGTTGGACACAATCACACCACACATCTAGTGCCTGTGCTTGTGACTGCTACAATCTTATTATAATAATAAATGCTAGAATAGTAATTTCCTTTGCAGATTCACTTCTTTGCATAGAGCTTTGCCAAGTTCACTACCCAAACTGGTACATATCACCCCCTTGCTTTTTATAAATACAAGGCTGGATATGACTCTTTTTTTTCCATTTGCAAATGATACACAGGGCTGGTAAGAACATGAGAAGGTCATCCATTCAATTCTCCTGTCCCACAGCAGGTTCAATTCCACCTAACGATTCATCACAGATGTTTGTCTTTCATGTCCATAAAAAGCTCCAGCTCTAAGAGTACATCTCTCCTAGTGCTTCAGGGCCTTTCAGTAAAAAGGTTCTGTTAGCCTTCTCAATGACAGGAAATCTGGCAGATTTGACACAGCTATTTCATGCTGCTTCTGCAAACACTGTATTTATGAAATTGCACAGGCTTCTTTTGAATGTAATAAACCTTGGAATATGGGAACAAATAGAATATAAAACCAATGCTGAACATTATTAATGCATGTAAGTAGTTTCAACCTAGCTTTCCCTTCTAAAAAGTAGGAATTTCAACTAAAATAACTAGCTCCCTGTACTTCTTATTTTCTGGTATTAGGGATAAAAAAATAAACATTTACTAGTTTTATGCCTATATACATTAGGAATGTAGAGTTTATGTCTATCTGAGAATCGGTATGGTAATTTACTGGATTCTAATAACAAGTTCATTACCCATATTTCTGAATTTTCCCGTCCTACTCATACCCAACAGGAATGCAGTACAGCTAGCCTAGGGAATTCATGTTAGCTTGCAGAACTAATGCATAGAGTGGAAATAGCTATTTGATGTGGAAATCACTAGCATCTAAAAAACCATAAACGTGCAACACCATTAGGGATGCATAAACGGATTGCCATGCCATTAGACCAGCAGCCCTTTTAATCCAATACTGACTAACCCAATGATTAATAACGGCAGGTTTTTTAGTATCTGATTTTGCCTTTTATTCCTCTGGTGTATTGGTAATATAAAAAGTTGTATTAGAAGAACAGCTTTTCAGAGTAGAAATTTATTTAAGTCATATGCAGTTATACCTCTAAGTACTGAAAAGAAATAATCTAGTATTAGCTTCATGATTCTTCTGCTCCAATATTTATCTATGAGCTTTTTTCATTGATTTGCTATAAAGCAATTTCAAGTGAGCCTTATGGAATTTCTGGCATTTCTTCTTTCTGTGGAAAAAATTCCTCTGCATAGAGTTCAAAAGAAAGAGCTGGGAAAGTGTTCATATTGTGTCATTCATATGGATGATGGGTCGTTTTAAATACATAAAACTAATACACCAAGAATAGGCTTTAATTTACTTACATTATGTACATCTATGATAAATGGGTGTGGAGGGCAATGAAATTTGCAACTGAAAATATCAGCGATAAGATGCCACAAGATGCCAAGAACTAGTATGATACCTCATTTAGAATCATGATTTTATTTTTCTCCACTTAAGTACTTCAAGCCATTCTTAATAGCTTAAGACTTCTATAATGTTAATGAAAAGTTAGTGGGAGATCGAAGAACAAAGCATTTTATTTCAAAGCTTTATTTTTCAATTTACAGGGAATGAGAATTCTGGTGGAGTTTCAACTGATGATTTCTGTGGTTGCTTGTCTGGCACGATTCCTCTCTGAGCAAGCTGAGATCAATCATAGCAAGAATTTAACAACTGACAAGGCCAAATTCATCTTGGGTGCAACTCCAAAGTTAATGTAGTGACGTTACATTTTGGCCCACAACTTAGTATAAAAGAAGAACAGAAAACATCCCCTTAGTATTCTTTTACAAAAAGCAAAATACCCACATGAACCCAAATGACAGAGCAGTGATCTGCGGAGTCAGTTTATACACAATGTGTAAATTCTGTTTACTACTCTGGATTCTGTCTATGGAAATCAGAATAAAAACACCACTTTGAGCTCTGGTCCCTTTCTGTGTTGAATGTTCATTTTTTAAAGCATATTGAATATAATATAGGATGATAACCTGGATGACTCTTTCAAATAAGACAGCTGAATGGTAAAATTCTCAGGAAAGCTAGTGTTACACACTTACCCACTCATGCAAATTACTGCTAAAGGCTGGAGGACAGAATAGGATTTACTCAGAAAAAGGCGAGAGGTGTTGGTATCTCCCTTCAAAAATGCTGAATCTGAGAAAATGAGGAAGAAACGTATAGATTGAGGACATATGGAAAAGATGTATCTGGAGATACAAATTCTGCTGTTGAAATGCCTGAAGAGAAAGCTAAGTGCTTACACACAGTAAGAAACAAGAAGAGGATTAATGGATTCAGAAGCAAAACAGATAGAGGCAATAGTTCTCATTAGACCAACAAGTATGGCTGCAAAATTCAGAAAACTTTCAGCTTTCCTATGCTAGTTATCTAATGCAAAATATTACGTCTACCCTGAAATCTTGCCTTAACTCTGGTCATCATAGCCATTATATGATTACCACTGAGAACAAAGTTACAAACGGATCCTGTACTCCTAAAAGCAAACACAAACTAACCAACAAACAAACAAAAATGCCAAGACAGAGGTATGGAATCATGGTTAAAATAACATGAATGTGCATTTACTCTTGCCTGGAACTACATATTTGCTGTAGAAGTTTTATTTTATTAAGAAAAATTAACAAACAAAAAACCCCAAAAGCAAACAAACAACAATAAACAAACCAAAAAGCAAAAAGCTTGGAAACCTTTTGTCAAAACCTCTCAATCTCTTTGCTTTCATCTATCCTGAGTAACTCCACATTCAGAACACCTGCTCAGGGGAAGAATGCATCCAGACTTATGTATTTTGCAGTATTTGTAGGATCCAGGGAAGACTGTCAGCACGGATCCAGACAATTACAATAGTAAGGCCACACACTCTCATTTCTGTGGTGGTGGAACAAAGAGCACATCCTCTAGAAAGATGACAAATAGACCTAAGTAAGAAAATACTCCTTCATCTCATACAGACTAAGAGAAGCTTAGAGATGTAATACAGACTTCGTGTCAAACACAGATGCTTGGTAAGTTTTTACAGAGGGGAAATGCCCTAACATATCTGCCATATCTACTATCCAATTTCTTCTTATTAGTATAAACTATCATCCTTTCCACTAATAGAACTACAGAATTTTTAGGAACTAAAATCTTTACAGGAGATCATGTCATTCTTCACCCTACCTCAGAGTAGGATCAGTTCTGCTTAAATATATGCAGCATCTTTCATCCCACAGTATTTAAAACACTCTGAACCGAAAACAACACCCAATTACATCTATGGAAGAGACATCACTGATCTGAGTCATCCATAGTTGCCTTTACTCATAACTGCATTGCTGCCCCTTCGGGAAACAGCATGAGAACCACTTATGCCTGCAGAGAAACCGTACTACATTTCAAAGAAAACAAAAAGAAAATATCTGTATCCAAGTCTGTAGGAAACCAAAGGACAACAATTTCTTTTATTTTGAAATAAAAATAACATATAAGTCTTAAATATTAATGAAAATATAATTCTTGTTCTGAGTTCTCTGTCAGTTGCAATTAAGAACGGGTTGCCCAGAGAAGCTGTGGCTTCCTGGCAGCGCTCAAGGCCAGGTTGGACGGGGCTTCACGTAAGCTGGTCTAATGGAAGGTGTCCCTGCCCATGCAAGGGGGGTGGAACCAGATGATCTAACCCAAATCCTACTATGATCCTATGATTCTAAGATAGCAACTGTCATAGCCTGGGGGAGACCTGTGAGAATCTAGCATACCTCACTGGGACAGGTTCTCACACAAGTCCTATGCAGGAAGCCAGCTAAAGGTATCAAAAGGATTAGAAAATTATGACTATGCAAGCTGGACACACTGAGGCTGACAGATCTACTCTTTGGGAAAATGCTACAGGATCATAAGTGATCCCAACCCTCATCCTAAGGACACGATAGCTTTCCATACAAAACAGGAGGGCAATGGGTGCCTTGACTTAGGGGCACGCTTGCCACCTACTGGTCAGCAGCTGCTCATCACGTTTCTAAATCCCCAATATTTGTCTAATCTAGTCCACCATGTGCAGAAACCTTTCTGTACTATCAGCACAATACATTTTCCTCTCGTCTGCAGCATTACTCAGACCAAGAAAATCCTGGAGAGGTCCCAATCGAATTTGCAAGACGATCTTTGAAAAACCAGCTGTGGTCATGGATGGTTCCCAGCTGCTGCTGTCTTCCCCCACGCTCTTTCCACAGCCTTCGAATTCCACTTGTAAACAGAAGTCAGAAGATGCGTATTACAGCTGGCTACCTTAGCACTGACGCAGGATCTGTAAGAGCATGCTGCAGTCTCACCAAGCCTATCTAACTCATCTCCATTCCCACTTGTTCTGTTGAAAAGCACTAGTGTTTACACTGGCAACTGTTGCTCTGTGGGTATAGATCTTGCCTGTTAAGTGCATCAGGCTGAGCTCTGAACTTGTATTGAGCACCGACCTCAGTAAGAGTCCTTGCTTCCTAGGAAACAAACTGAGCAAAAGGCCAGGGAATTCAAAGCCCTATAGGTTGCTGGCTTGAACAAGACTGGTGCCTAGGGCTGCTTGAAACAGTTCTTTAAAAATGCTTTTGAACAGGAAATTGGATTTAAAACCCCTACCCCCTTTCCTGCCTACATCTGTCTACTTTTGCTTCAGCCACAACCTGAGTGGTTTGATTGCATTGTGCTCTCATTCTCCTGCATAGTTTGTGGCTTCTTTCTCACATGGAAGAAGAGGGTATGTATCCCAGGAAGCACTATGGCCAGGCACATCCTCTCCCAGTGAGGAGACACCTCTTAAATAATGACAAGATATCTACAGTAGGGTGGGACAAATTAACTGGACTGAGTTTGTGCATCTTAATTTTTAGTTTGTTACTTTCTGTAACTATGTATCATTGATTGTGTGGTAGGGTGTGAATAGAGGCAAATCAAGATAGACAAAAAACCTTTTGTCACTGAAGATGAATGATGGGGTACCTGGCAGTGGGAAAGACTATTCTTGCAATAGACTAGAATGTGAGGGAGTGTGGATCCAGACTGCAAATCCAAGGCAAGAGCTTGTTCTTGCGCTGAAGGAATGGACTGGGACTGTGAGTGCTGCTTCTTAAGAGGCAAAGTTTTTCCTACAAAAAACAAGCACTGCCTGACATGCCAAACTCTTAAGAGCCTTCCAGGGCCCTTGGATCAGCTCTGAGCACTCTGCTTGCTCTAACACCTAAATGCTACTCTGATTCTTTGTTCTTTTGGGAGTATTAAGATAATTTCACTATTGTTCAGGAAAACTGAACAAAAACCAAAAGGCTTTTTACTAACCATATATTCTTGTCACACCATGTGATTTTGGATTAAATGTGAAAAGGGTTTTTAGAGCTCTGCCAACAGCTTCTATGAGAACCTGCAGCCCAATGCATTTAATTCAGTTAATTTCTAATTAATAAGTTATATACTTAAGGAATGGTCTTGTATGATCCTAGCTAATCATGTAGCATGATGCATAGCTAGGTATTTTTGTGAGTGAAAAAAAGAATGAGCTGTCCTACAGTAAGTAGTAACCAGAAATTTGGACTTAAGCCCAAACTCAATAATAATTTGTTTCATTAACTTCCCTGGAGTTGTAACTTTATTATCCCGGTTACTGACTTTATTATTAAAAATAAAATCAGGCAACACTGTTTTAATATAGCTATAACCCTAAAGGGAGTTAGTAAGTTATTTTACAGTAGAACAAAAAGAATAGATACTAATCCCGGTGTACTGGTGGACCCTCTTATACATTTGCTATGTATTTCCCACATTATGTTCTACAACAAAACACAAACACAGGTCACAATAGTTCTTTTGTATAGATGTCTCTAATTCCATAAGTAAACGTTATGTGGGGTTGGGGTTGGGTTTTTGGTTTTTTTTTTTTTCATGTATAAGCTGTTATTGAAGGTGTCTAACACTACTCATATCACAATAATTTTAGCAGGAAGCTTACATCTGCAGTTTAAAATCTTGATTGCATTGCTTTGACTGTAGGGGAGACTGTCTCCAAATCCTGGATTGCAAAGAAGAAAAAAAAAAAAAGACTCCACTTGGCAAGAGCTTTAATTAGCAGAAATTTCCACGCTAGGAATATTATTCTGCATGAGCAGAAATTGCATAGCTCTTGCCTCTAGATGCCTTAGAGATGCCATTGATTGGCCATATTCAGAACAGGGGAATTATGTGACCCAGTGCTAATTTGAATTCCTTTACCAAACACATTTTTATTTCATCATCTCAGCTGCATAAAAGAGTCAAAGTACCAGAGCTTTAAAGACTTTGAATTCCTGCTGTTCTGCAATAAAATAAGGCAAGAAATATTAGTCATCCCTGGTTGATTCTTTAATTCTTTCCAACAATGTCAAAGTATCAGTGTCCTACAGGTTTTAGTGCAGGTTAAAGACTGATACAAAGTGTATGCCTGAATAGGAGTTTGGAGTGAGTTAAGGAGAGAGAGAACATTTTAATGGGACATTGGTCCAAAATAGCCCAGCTTGTTCCTACCTCCTGCTGCCTCTTCCTCCTTTTCACAGGACCTTGATTGTATAGAAACAGTACAGACAAAAACCACAAACAACAAAAGGTTTACTCACACCCCCAGTGGAGGTCATGAGCATGCTACCATGGAGAGAAAAAAAAACCAACC
>JBCJKH010057764.1:7855-21205 GCA_039877255.1 Loriculus beryllinus
GGATGCTGGGGGGGGGGAATTCCACCTCTCCGTGATGTCAAAGAACGCTGACCCAAAGGCGAAAGCGCCTCAGAAGTAGCACTGTGGTTTTACCAAGGAATGTGCTTTATCACAGGATGGATTTACTGTAGCTAATCTCACCCAGCAGGGTTTTATGCATTACAATGTTGGCTGAGATTTTGGCCATTTGGCAACGACAGTTGGTCTGGCTGCAGCTCGCAGGAGCTCGTTGTGTGAATTTGCACACACTGTGGCAAGAATCAGTCCCGGTTCTATTCTGTTCATAGCAGCCTCTCTTGCATTTTAATCTCCTTTTAACCCCTTCTCCTCCTCCACACCCCCAGTTCTAGGCTCATTTACGCAGAAATTCCCTTTCCCACAAAGCAGCTGCCTCACAGCATCCATTAATAAATTAAAACACAATTAGAAGCTTCCATCACTGCTGTAGAGTTCTGTAGCATCATAATTTCCCAGCAGCAGTGCAGGACCATGGAGGAGACCTCATGGGTCACTGGCTCCAGATCTTGCCCATCAAGTCCCATTCAAATTCACTTCACAGCTCTTCTGGTTGAGAACCACATTGAGAATAACATCTCCTGTATTTGTTAGGAAATGGATCACGGCTGCCATTGAGTTTAGGGAATTTTGCCTTCAATGTCTGCAATGTGACCCTCTGCCTGCATGAGCCTGGGATATGAGCTTGGGTTTTCTCACTGGTTCTTGCCTTCATGTTGGCCAGATGGGGAAGGGGTCCTTCAAATACGCCTGGGTGCTGGACAAGCTGAAGGCCGAGCGTGAGCGTGGCATCACCATTGACATCTCGCTGTGGAAGTTCGAGACCACCAAGTACTACATCACCATCATTGACGCGCCTGGCCACAGGGACTTCATCAAGAACATGATCACCGGCACCTCCCAGGTAAGGAATGGTGGCCTGGAGATGTGGGGGCTGCTGGAGATGGGAAGCTGAGAGTTGCTGACAAGCCCAGGGTCAAGTAGGTGCTGTTGGAGTCCTTTTGGAGGAGGTGGGGATGAATATGGCCTCTCTGGCAGGTGGGATGCTGTGAGCTACAGGCTTTTGTGTAAGGATACCTACACATTATTTTAGCCAACAAAACTTCCAACAACCCATTAGATTTTATTGGCTAAAGGAAACTACCGATCTTTTCTCCTTCCTTTCATTTGAAACATCATGTTTTGTCCCATGAACCGCATCCCATTGCCAAACTCAATGGTCTACCTATCCAGAGCAGGGTAATTTCCCCTCACCACACTGCAGAATATTCCTGCATCTCCCAGTCATTGATGGGTGCTGGATGAGCCCCATTGCATGCCCAATAAGGTTCTCATTGCAATGCCAGTTGGGCTGGGCATGACTTTCTGTCAAACTCAGGCATGTTCTGCTGGGGCCTCTGGGTACAGAAGTATTCTGGGTTGCCATGGTTGGAGTCTCACCCTCACCCGGGGAGATCATTTGCAAGACTTCAGTAGTTTTAGGTAAGGCCTTGTCCGAGCATCTCTAGATGATCAAGATGAGGTCCTGGTTAGAATGACGCACTCTGATTTCCAACCCACGTTGCAAACCCATGCCTAGTGGGCAAGTCTGATGCAGCACAATTAGGTCAGTTTTGAGGTAGATCTGCAGGGTTATGGATAGCAACTGGTGGGAAGTTGGTCCAAGGCATGAGTAGGAGTCATCAGGGACTTACTCAGGGACTTACACACCAGGAGCATCGTTCTCTGGGAGCAGACGCCATTCATTAGCTCTCTCCTCCCAGGCTGACTGTGCTGTCCTGATCGTCGCTGCCGGTGTTGGTGAGTTTGAAGCTGGGATCTCCAAGAACGGGCAGACCCGTGAGCATGCTCTGCTGGCCTACACCCTGGGGGTGAAGCAGCTCATCGTGGGCATCAACAAGATGGATTCCACGGAGCCCCCATACAGCGAGAAGCGCTACGATGAGATCGTCAAGGAGGTCAGCGCCTACATCAAGAAGATCGGCTACAACCCAGCCACAGTTCCCTTCGTGCCCATCTCGGGCTGGCATGGAGACAACATGCTGGAGCCTTCTCCCAATGTAAGTGTGTGTTGTGTTAGACTTCTCCCCCTTATCCAGAGTAGCCTGGTCCAGGTTGAAGCTGACCTCCATGCTCTTAAGGCTACAGGCACATTTCATGTATCCATCGTGGTAATGGCCCATGTTGCCAGCATAGATGTGTTTGTCACGTAGCTCTGATTGCACCGAGCTGGGATGCACTGTTGATGGGCACACTGGTTCCTGTACTGTGGCCAGACACCCCAGCAGCTAAACATAAGCATCTTCAGGAGATGATCTCCATGGCTCTGCCCCGGGATGTGACTTGAAGGTTTCACATCATCAGACCCATGGTAACATTAGAACCATCCGCAGCAGTTGTCACTCTCAGCAGGAACATCATGTGTGGTTTTAGGACATTGTTTTCTGAGGGAAAGAACACGATGTGGTCACAGGCTTGGAATGGCTCCCACCACACAACAGGGCTCCGTTGTGCTGGATTTTGGGTACCCTTTCCCATCAGAGCTATATACCACTATGGTGGCTGCACCTCCGGTTCCAGTGCTGACATCTCACTTCTTAAGGTGCCTTTTTCTTGTGGAGGTACCAGGTTTTCCATGCCAAACCCACCGTTTCCTGGAGCACCCATTTGGTGCTGCTTCTTGTCCAGTCCATTTTTACGGTGCATCAGTGATGAGGCTGGTGGGGATACAAAAGCAGGGTGAGCCCTGGCCATTATTTCATATGACAGCAGGGAAGAAACAAGAGATTAGAACCCCACAGATATTAGAACCCCTTAGAGAAGGATGTGAGGTTCTCAGTGATAGGCTGCCAATAACATTTGTTACTCAGACACTGTTTTTTTGGAGGAAAAGCTACCCCAGCTTTAGTATCCTAAAAAATAATGGGCTGGAAAGTTGTGGCCAGAGGAAGGTCTCTGCTCTCTTGCTGCTTCTGGGTGACCTTGAAGTTGCTTTGACCAGAAACCCTTAGCAATCTTGTGTGAAGCTAATGGGAAATTTGATGCTTAAGGGGAATTTAGGGCTTCACTTATGGATTATGGGTCAGGGCTCTGTGACAAGGCACAGAAGCGATGTGTGTGTAGAGCAGTGATTGAGGGAGGTCAGGGATCATGGGCCTGTGCTAGAGTGCTGCAATGCAAACTCACACTGTCCTGAAGCACAGCTCGTGGGAAGGGCAGCTCACTTGGGGCTGATTGGAAGGAAGGGATTTTTGGGGTGCTTGGGAGGTTCCTGTTCCCTGTGGAGCAGAGCTGGGATAAAGGTCAGCCCTGGCCATGCCAAACCCAGCCACATAGCTCTGGAGTGCCTCAAATCAGACAGGCTCCAAATGTCAGCAGCTGCTGGGCTGGGAAGATGATCCCAAACAGCTCTATTAATAGAGGGAAGGCACAGAACAGGATGGGGCTCAGTGGTCTCCTTCCTCTCAGAGCATGTCCTCAATGCAATGCGCTGCCCAAGAGACGGCAGGAGCTGAAATAACTCAGCCCTTTGCTTGTGTGTCCATCAGGGGACTTATCAGAAGGCGAGGATTAGAGCTGTGACGTCTCCACAGCTCCAATCACCTCCGGGCGAGGGGGATGTGGTGGCACGTCAGGCTGGAGCCAGCTCTACGTGGGACACTCCAGCCCACGTCCCTGCTGCACATCAGCCTAAGGCCAACTGCATGAAATGGTGCCTGGGCCGCAACAGCATCAAAGATTCACATTTGGGGTTTTTTGAGGGAATGGGATTTTATGGGAAGCAGTTTGCAGGTGGTGCAGCTGACAGAACACGGCCGTTTGATGGGGTTTGGGAGGCTTTCATCCCATGGGATGCTGCAACCCAAATGTACCTGATCTGTGGTGCAAGGGAGTGTAATAACCTGGGAGTGCAGCCTGGATGCAGGTGGGTGGGTTGGGATGCTCATGGGCTGGGTAAAATCAGAGAAACTGCTTTGTAAAATGCACTTGGGGTGCAAGAGAGTTGGAGCTCAGCTGTTATTTATGGGAGCTTGAGTCTGCAGTTTATCCTGACTGGCTGCAGGGATGTGGTCAGATCACACTTTTGCCATGGGAATGGTGAAATAGGAATTGCTCTTTGGGAAGCAGATTTGGGGAGTGGATAAGAGAGGTTTCACTTGGGTGGCCCTCAGAGGCAGCATAAAGCGGGTTTTGCAGATGCTTCTCAACCTGGGCCCATGCAGAGGTTTCCCAGGGTAGATTTTATCCCAGGAAGTGTCAAAGTGTGAATTTATCTGATGCTTGAGATATCAGAAGTTTCCTGGATAAAGCATTGAAAAGAAAGGAAGCTGACCTGGACGTGCTTCATGCAGGCTGAATTCCGCGGCTGGACCTGTCTCTTTTCCTTGATCCTTCCCAAAAGCAACGCGGATTGCAGGATAGGAAACCAGCCTTGGCATAGCTGTGTCCTCCAACAATATCTGTGAAACTGGGGGCACTTTGGGGGTCCTATTTTACATTGTGCCACTGGTGCTGGTGCCTAAGGGAAAAGCCACATCCATAACCTGTGTGATGGAGCTGGGGCACACAAGAAGCCTTTTACATCTGAGTGGGAAAATACTGTCTAAACCTTTCTGTGCAGAGGCAGGGGAATGACCTGGCATTGGCTGATCCCTGTTTGTTGTATCGGGATACAACAGGGACTGTTCAGACCCAGGACTGAATTTGTCTTGCTGGCAAGCCCCAGGTGTTGCTACAGCTTCCAGATGTGCAGCATCACCCCAAGAAAGCACTGTGGTTCCCTGCATCAAACCATGGCCTCTGCTGAGCACATTTCCATACCTCTTTGCCTCTTTTCTGACCGATTTTAGCTTCAAGGGTCCAATTTAGAGCAGGAGCAGAGAGCATCTGTGATAACTGACCCTGCCCCTCTGCAGCCTTGGTGCAAGCAGCAGGTTTCCAGCATCCTTCCAAGCCAGGGTTTAAAATCCATACTCTGAAGGGGGGATGGCAGGAGGGAGTGGGGAGAAGCATCTGTCTGGGGCTTGCCTTGAAGAAACTTCATTCCCAGGTCTGAAGGTTGGCTGCTTTGTAGCTGGGATGTGGCTGGAGACCCTGTAGTCCCTATGCTGGAGGCATTACTGCTGGAGAGCAGGATCCAGGCAGCTGGCACGGCACCATGGGTTGGTGTTGGAAAAGGGGTCTCTGAGTTTGCTGGTTTTAACCATTTCCATCCTTTTCCTCCTGTTAATGGATGTTTTGCCCGTTTCTGAAAAGCGGGGAAATGGAGCAGAAGTGTTCAAGGCCAGGTTGAATGGAGTTTGGAGCAAGCTGCTCTAGTGGAAGATGTCCCTGCCCATGGCAGGGGTTGGAACTGGAGGAGCTTGAAGGTCCCTTCATCCCAAACCAGGCTGGGATTCTACGTTGTTGCTGCTCTGTTTGCAGATGCCTTGGTTTAAAGGCTGGAAGGTGGAGCGCAAGGAAGGCAATGCCAGTGGGGTGTCCCTCTTGGAGGCCCTGGACACCATCCTACCCCCAACCCGCCCCACAGATAAACCCCTGCGTCTGCCCCTCCAGGATGTCTACAAGATTGGAGGTGAGCAAAAGCCTTGCCATTGCTTTAACCGGAGTCTTTGTTCCATAGGAATTTAGGAATGACATTTCCAGGTATTGGGAAACTGGAGGGATTGAGCTCTTCAAGCTCCTCTCGGGAGAAGGGTGGCTGGTGTGTGATGGCTTGGCCACAATCTGCTGTTGCTTCCCAAATGCTGGTGTCCATCATCAGCACTTCCATGTGCTGAGCTGGAACCCAGTGCCAGCCATGTAGGGAGCACAGCGGCCAGCGCATCTCCCTGTGCCTCTGGAGCAGTGATGGGGACACTCTTCTGAGCTATAAATACCCCTTGAGCTCTCTGCCCTGCTGACTCCCTGGCACAGCCATTTCCAGCCCTTTTCCACACTTTTCCAAGGACACGTGTGCCACAGAAACCAGGCAGGGATTGAACATGGGTGAACATGGGATTTAACTGGTTTTTTAACACAGTATTTTGCTTGCAATGGAGGTGAAAGGTGGTGAGAAGGTCTGTGTCCTCCTCTAGCTCAGCTGGGACAAAGAGAGATGGTTTCACTGTGAGGCAGGTCCTTAAAGAGCAGAGACACCATGGGAAGATGGGAGGGAGCAGCATCAGGGTGGATGTAGGGGAGCAAATGGGTCCACTCAACCTCCACAGACTCTTTTCAAGGAGGAGATGCCACTACTTATACGAAGGAAGAGCTTTCAGGACACTGATGATGATGATGTTACTCCTTTTTTACAAAACACTTGGTAGAAAGGGTGGACTTCAGGTATTTCTGAAGACCCTAATGTTGATCTTGCACCTAAAAACTGGGGGGTTTGGGGACAAGAAGCAAACATGATGAAAAGCACTGGAGATGTCTTGCTTTTGCTGCAGTCAGGCATTGGTCCAGGGGTATTCTAAGCATCTTCCATCTTGCTCTGCTCTGTCCTTGTCTCTGAAGGCATTGGCACAGTCCCCGTTGGCCGAGTGGAGACCGGCATCCTGCGGCCCGGCATGGTGGTCACCTTCGCGCCCGTGAACATCACCACCGAGGTGAAGTCGGTGGAGATGCACCACGAGGCCCTGAGCGAGGCTCTGCCTGGGGACAACGTTGGCTTCAACGTGAAGAACGTCTCCGTCAAGGACATCCGCCGCGGGAACGTGTGCGGGGACAGCAAGTCGGACCCCCCGCAGGAGGCAGCGCAGTTCACATCTCAGGTCAGCACAGCACCGTGCCTGCTTTGCCCCTGTCCCCCTGCTCCCAGCCTTGTCCTGACACCCCTCTGTCCCTCCAGGTGATCATCCTGAACCACCCCGGCCAGATCAGCGCCGGGTACTCGCCCGTCATTGACTGCCACACCGCTCACATCGCCTGCAAGTTCGCCGAGCTGAAGGAGAAGATCGACCGGCGCTCGGGCAAGAAGCTGGAGGACAACCCCAAGTCCCTGAAATCTGGTGATGCGGCCATTGTGGAGATGATTCCCGGCAAGCCGATGTGTGTGGAGAGCTTCTCCCAGTACCCACCCCTTGGTAAGGGAATGGCTATTTGGAGGTGTCCTGTGGAGGAGGTTGAAGGGTCTGTGGGTGTAGAGCTCACACCTGATGCACTGAGCCTGCCCCAGTATCCCCAACAGTTAGACTGGGGATGGAGCTGAGGAGGTTTTGTTGCTCTCCCATGATGTGGGGGTGCAAAACTGATGCACGAACTGTCTTAGGGCTGGTGGGATGGGATGGGCTCTGTGATGAGCTAGGTTTCTGAAGGCATGAGTGTTTCCAAAGGCAGGATGGGTTTTCCCTCTGGAAGCAACAGGACCTTTCCTTCAAGGATTGTTTCTGAATGCAAAACCATTTTCCAGTTTCCCCATCTCTGCCCTAAAACACAACTGGTCAGGGGAAGAGAGAGGGAAGTCTGCTCAGAGAGGTCACCTCCTAATACAGGGAGGTGCTTGGATGATGTTAGAATCATAGAATCATAGAATAGTTTGGGTTGGAAAGGACCTTAACACCATCCAGTTCCAACCCCCTGCCATGGGCAGGGACACCTCACACTAAACCATGGCACCCAAGGCTTCATCCAACCTGGCCCTGAACACTGCCAGGGATGGAGCACTCACACTGTCCTTTGGCAGCCTGTGCCACGGCCTCCCCACCACGATAGGTATGCTACTAACGAGACAAACACGTAATCCAGGTAAAAAGCTTTGTATTCATTCTTCTCTTTCCCAAAGATGAGATGGTGAGAAAAGGAATCTCCTTCTGGGAGGTAAAAGGATAAAATCAAAGACCCATGCCACAATCTGAAGGTGAAACTGGGGATACAGTGAGAGATGTCTCCATTATCAGGCACAGAGGAAAAGTTGCTCTTGGAGATTATTGGATGGACACATACGGATATGTGCTTTGGGATGTCCTGTATCCTCCAGTAATGACAGACAAACATCTAGAGGGAGTAATTTCTAGTTAAATGGGGTTCCAAACTGAGGCAAGTATTTTTCAACATGAGCAAGGAAGGAGAGGACTCTCACCTCAAAGTCTCTGGCACTCAAGTGAGGTAATGAGAACAAGGAGAGCTCCTGCATGTGAAGAGAAACCATACTACTTAAAACAGCGCTGAACACATTCTGTTCTTGGCAGTGCTTGAGCTTCAGCTGCGTTGAGATCAGACTCAGCTGCACCCCTTTGCAGTAATTGCTCGCGCAGATATGCAACATACGCAGCGCTGGGACTTCAGGAGGAACATGGGCCGCTTAGATGGATGCTCAGATTGCAAAACGCCATACTGAGCCCTCCCGTCGGGTCCAGGAAGTTTAGCATACAAAGTGCTTTCAAATGCTTTCATCATGATAGACACTACAGGGGGCTGAGGAAGAAGCCTGTGGTCACACTAACCTGTGCAAGCTGGGGATCTGTGGAAAATATTATTTCTGGTGTATGGAAAGGAAGCCTTCCTTTTTGCAGTGGTATTTCTGGCGTAGTTACAACCCTAGAAGCAGCAGAGAGCTTCTGGCTGGAATGTGGTGGGCACCTTAATACTGGAGAGAGCAATAAAAAACAGCCAAAAAGCTCTGTTTTATGTAAGAGGAAGCACATGCTACAGGTGCCCTGCCAAGTCTAAATACAACGGGGTTTATGGCCTTGTTTGTTTATTGACATTGTGTGATCAGGACAAGAAAGAAAAATGGGAAGAGGGAATGGTTTGCTTGCTTCTCAGCTAGAAGCAGCAAAGTTTTTGCACTGGTGTCTTTCTTGAGTTTGATGTATGTTTCAGAACCAACAAATGTCTCGTGCTTAAGTTCACAGAGTAATTGTTAACAAAGTTATTATTTTCCTATATTTATTAGGCGCCAATATTAAGAAAAAGAAATTAATCCTTCAATTTAAAACGCCTTCATCTTCTTATGATGTAAGAATTGTCAATAGTTCTCACACCATCTCTGATCATAGGTTATAGGAGTCTGAATGCAAGAATGAAGAGAAAGCACTCCTTTTAAAAATGCTGTGAGAACATTATTAAACATCTAGCTTTTAAAACCTATAAATTGAAACAGCTTTTCTGTGGAGGTCAAGTTTAAAACATTCTTAAAAGACGATACTGCAATAGAGAGATTTAGAAGAAGAATCACATTTAGAAGCAATTGGAGACTTTGAGCAGTCGTTTTCCCTGGTTTTGATTCCCATTATCCTTTTTTTTCCTTTGTATCTGTTCTGCTCTGGTTTTTAATTCCTGGTGGAGGTCAGACATTTGAAGCATCCAGTGATTTCTATGGAAATAGCAATGAGGCAAAAGTGACAGTGGTGACATCATGGGAGAAAACAGATGGCGAGAGCTGATGAACTTCTAAGAAACAAAGACACTTCTGCCAATAAGTGTTCCTAGAGAACAAGTAAAAGAAAACTGAGAAAAACAATCTTAGTTCATAACGCAAAGAGGGAGTGCTTGGAAATCACTCCTTACGGTAGACTGTCTGAAAGGAAGAGCAACTAGCATTGTGGATAGCTATTTTGGCCTCTACTAGGCCTTTGACTCAAGCTAAATTAAAGCAGTGTTGAAGACTGGAAGAGCAGAGATTAGAAAATCATTCAGGGTGCAAAACGTCCCAGACACTTCCACTTTTTTAGGAAGGAAGTTTAGAACAAGCTCACAAAGCCCCTCCCTCTTTGCTCAGGCATCTTTGGAAAACTTGCTTCGGGGGAACGAGTCCTCATAACAAACCAGGCTTTTCAGTTATGGGGTGATATTGGTGTCTTTAATGATGTTGTTGTGATGCTGACATCGAGCAAGCGTAGCTAAATTTGAAAAGGATTATGCATAAAATGGCATTCAGCCCTTCTATTAAAGAAATGAAAAAACCCAGGAATCTGCACAAGTGATTGTCTGCTGTCTTCTAACATGAAGAACATGAAGAGAAAGTTTGGGGGACAGGGGTGGCAGCCGAAATGCTTGAACCGAAGTCACTGGGTTTAAGGCTGAGGCTTAAGTCTAGCTAGCTTCAAGCATGTGAGCAGATACTACTCCCTGACAAGGAGTATAGCACTGTAATTCCTTCATAGAAAATCCTCTTCCCTATTTTTTATTACTATTTGATCACATCATAGAAAACACATAGATATTATTTCATGCACTACAAAAGACCCAAAGCCTGGTGACTATCGAAGTCCCTTTGTATTAGGCACTTTGAGGACGATACACTTTCATCTCTCTTAACTTTTGATGTTTATGTTTGAGCTGCTTGAGGCAATCTTTATAGCCAATGGAGAGAGATAGGCGCTTCCAGGACTTGGTTCATCTGAGTGCTTTCAACATCTACCTTAAAATGAGATTACCCATGCCCCAGAATGCCTGTTTCTCTCTGCTGACTGTTAAAATAAGTCTAGACGTCTAGCTCTAATGTAAATGCCAACATCTGGACAGGTTTATCCCACCAGCAAAATGTCCCCTGGTAAAATCCAGAGCAGTTACTTTGCTCCCTTGAAAGGACAATCAGCAAAGGCGAGGGTGAGGGCAGAGAAGATTGAGGCTGAAGAGAAAACCAGGGAAAATATGATAAAGTGATCAAATTCCCACACCACTTCAGGGCCAGTAAGAAACAGAATTGGTGCAGAGGCCTGGCTCATCCCCTTATCTATGGATTTGGTGGGAAGAATTTATAGATTTCAGAGGGAGGAGACAGGAGGATCTGAGTGTTTTGAAATGGTCTGTAGAAGTAAGCTAGTAAATACTGGCTCTGTATGTAAATGAAGTCATCCCATTAACCTAAACTCTGTGATAGTGTTCTGGCTTTAATGCATGAGCTGTTATATGTAAAGGATCTGTACATTGTAAAAAATAAATAAATAAATAAATAAATTAAAGAAAAGAAAAACAAAAATAAAAAAAAAAAAGAACATAAGGAAAATAGGAAAGAAGGGGAAAAGAGGAAAGTGCTATGGTGTTCTAGAGGAATACGGAGCTGCTGTGGGTTAGGTCAACCAGTGACAACTGTCCTGCTTATCCTACAACAGGAGCAAAAAAGCAGTGCTCGGTGATGTGTTTTATCAGCTCCCCCATAACAAAGGAGCCTACAGATAGCTGCTTTCTCACATACTTGAGAATACTTGACAATTTTTTTATTTCTTCTTTACCTCTGCCCTTTCACCAAACCACAGACATTGAGTTCTGGTTCTTTAAATTTGGGCCCTTAAGATAACTGTAGCTTTGCAGTTGCTGAACTTGACCAACGCAACATTATTTGGCATTCACTCATATGTATAGCGCATTTTTCTTCTTCTTCTGTTAAAATTTCCCTCTCAAACATTAAAGACCCATCTGTTCTTAAATTTTCGGTGTCCTGTTGCTGCTTGTAAACGCAATTACTATTTTGTGTGAGGAGCACTGTTTGTGTGACAGCAGTGTATATTTATCAGAGTTTTCTGCTGTAATGCAGTCAGTTAAAATTAATTTAGTGTAAAGAGTAAAATATCAGTGTGTCTGGTAGAAAGTAAGCCAGCAAGAAATGCCCTACATAGGTGTATTCATATATGACTTGCTATAAAATAGAACATAAAATATGAGAGGAAGAATGTTGCTATAATTAAAAACAAAGGACTGGAAGCAAGAATATCTGGTTTCTTCTTTCGGCTGTGTCACGAACGCTCTGTGTGGCTATGGAAGGATCACTTCTCTCTCCTGTGGGTTTCCTCATCTGGAAAATGGTCTAATAATACCTTCCAAAAAGGTGCTTGAGAAGCGTGACTCATTAATATTTGTAAATATCCAGGGATCAAAGGGCCTGTAGATATACAATGAAAGGTATTATTATACTGCTGTGCTTTGCCAATTTCCTTTCTCTGTAAGGATGAGCTCTTTGAATTTATTGCTTTTGACTCAGGAAAATGGCCCCACGGGACTCTGCGTTTTCACTGACTCCAGATGAAGTTTTCTCATGTTTACAAATAAAGCGATAACTTCCTGACCTCCAGTGCCCACCACGCAAGCCTGCCCTTGGATCTGGCTCTCAAAAGTGGTTCTTTCTGGTGCGTGGCCATAAGCAAAGTTCTGCCACATTTCTGCTGAGCAGAACCAGTTTTCTCTCTCATACCTGTATGCCTCCTGTGGGGCTGGCACAGAGGGAAATGCCCTGGGTGGGAGTTTCTAGAGTAAGGAGCACAAAGCAGGCACAGGGAGCTCAGCTCTGCTGTAAGGAGCACTCATGGCTACACATACTTTGCAGACCGTGATATGATGCTGTTCTACTAACCAATGGTCCTGTTTTCCGTGTCCTGGGATGCAGGCACTTTACAGTTCTTCTTATGAGGCAAATCACTTCTGCAGCTGCTCCGATGTGGGGATCCTACAGAGCCAGAAGAGCCAGAGAGCAGCTCCTGCAAAACGTTTTCTCTAACTAACTGTAGTGAATGTATCAGCAAACCAAAACGGTGTTGGAAATGCTTGACGATAACACCAGGGTTATAAACATGCAGCTATTGGAGTATGTGAGAGAATGTGAACACCCTGGAGTCCACTGGTAGATAACAATTCCAGATTCCATGATTCTGCATGGTTGTGGTCAAAGAGTTTCATCAGCCCTTAAAGGAGAGAATGTGCTTCAAAATTTCCTTATTGTTATTTGGTTCTCTGGGGACAGAGGAAAAAGTCTGTGATCCGGTAAGATGAATGGGTAGTTTTTGCTCTCTGGAACACTTTTGTCCTTTGGAGGTGGATGGAAAATGTGTTTTGCTTAAAATCAAGTGCTCAAACATTTCAGATATAGCTGCATTTCTCTAAATGCACCGTGCAATCCATTGGAGAAGAACAAAGTGTGATGGCCTAAAGCCAACATTGGCTAAATTAGGGACAGAAGTTTTACTCAGGGGAAAAGTGTTTTAGTTTTGGGTATTTTTCTTTTAAATTGTTATTAAAATATGTTATCTTCATGGGAACACGAGGTTGCAGGAGAGGCCAGGGCTGACCACTTGGAGCAGGAAATTATTAACGATTCTTATCTTTTGGAATTTGAGTAGATTTGGGTGGCGATCTTTATAGAACAATATTTATCTTTCCCTGGTGGACTTTCTCTTTGTCTCCACCAGCTATCAGAATTCTAACCTGGCGTTCCACATGAGTGGTCATGTAACTGTGAGCCGAGGGACTGGGAGCAAAGACAATAAAATTACGGTTACAACCAGCAAATTGTGAAGAATTTTTGTTTAAAGGTTGGATGATAATTACAGGAGATTGGGTTTTGTGATTACTAATGGTCCTTCAGTCTCTTTTAGCCCTGCGCAGAGCCTTCAGCGCCCTTCTGAAGCGAGGTGGTCG
>JBCJKH010057768.1:0-11259 GCA_039877255.1 Loriculus beryllinus
GAGCTTCTGCCTAAGAGCTCATCTCAGTCTCCCCTGTTGTGGCAGGTTCAAGCCATTCCCCTTGGCCTGGCCCTACAGGCACTTGTAAAACTTCCCTCTATGGATTACTTGTGGCCCCCTTTAGCTAATGGAAAGCTGCTTTCTTCTCCTCCATAAGCAAATGCAGTAGCTGATAATTAATTACCAACAGCAAATAAAGAAGTTAACTGTACTTGCTTTAGCTTCTGCAAACACACAGTTCCAGATGCACTCAGAGGTTCTGCTCCTCTTCACCAGCTCATCCCTTAGCTCTCACTTGGAGAGGCAGAAAGAGTCTTGTATGTTCTCAGTGCTTAAGTGCTCAGAGATTAGCAGAAGGCAAACATGAAGGAGGAATAGGCATAATGTAATTGAAATTTCCTCTTGCATTTGAATGACTGCTCAGAGACACTTCTTTCTAAGCCCTGCTTGTCTACTTTTAGCTAAGCTTTGTTTTGTGGTTTGGAAGCTGTATGGGTATGGTCGGCAGGTACCTGGCCTTCATAACAGTGGGGAAGGGAAAAATTACACAGATTAATATGCCTGCTCTTGAAGTGTGCATTGTGGGTGGTGTTTTTGGCTGCCAAAGCCCTGTTGTGTGAATACAAGACATCAAGGCCACAAATATTTCAACACACATTTTATCAGCAGTGCAAACAGACACTTAACACAAGGCGTTTTGCATACGAAACGTAATGCATTCACTTCAGCAAGTTATTTTTAGCTCTCAAGCGCAGTCATGTGGACAGCTGATCTGTTTGTGTTGCCCTGGTAGATTGCAGACATATGTTGAATTAAATGTGGCAGGGAAAGCATGACTGAGATAGTTTTGGAGATCGGTTTTTGACGTGCTCCTTAGAAAACCACCTCACTGAGTTCACTGGGAAGAGTAATGCTGGGTTTACTAACAAACCACAAGTCTCCCACCAGGCATGGCTGGAGGGTTGTGTGGTTCCATAAGCACTATAGGATGGGGTTAATGTTCATACATCTAATTGCAATAAGGATGCTAAAGAAAAGCAACAAAAAGAAAATACCCTAACATTGTAAAGCCAAAGAGAGGAAGATGCAGTTTAGGAGCATCTTTCAATGTAGTCACTCAAATCAGCAGCAGTAGACTCATTAAAATGTGCTTGTACTGAATATAAACCAAGAAATGATCTAGAATAGACTGTTATTCCAATGATCATAAAATGGGGTGAATGAGCTCAATTTTCATTCTAATGTAAGTTGGTTTTAACTCTAGAATAAATCAGAGCTCAAAAACCAGTCATACATCTATACCCTTGAAACAGTACGTTTGGCAATATAAGCCAAATAACTCTGTAATCTCTTTGTGTGTTTGAAAACCAAGCAGCTGGGAAGGCAAAACCTTTGCACACTGAAAGGAACATTTAGTTCCAACCAAAATATTCTTTTCCTAACATTTTGTCTTTATAAAAATGACTTTAAAATGCTTTGCATCAACTCAAACTGATTAAAAAGTCGTTTGGAGTTGACAAGTTCAACAGTTTTCTAATCACCCGGTTTCTTATTCATGGTTTAATAAACTCTGATTATTGAAACTGTGTGCGGGAATGGAGCTTCCCAGCATGCAGCCTGGTATCTGCCTCTTCAAAGAGTCAGGATCTGCTCACCAGGTGAGCGAGAGCACCCAAACAGGATGGATATCAAACGCTCTCCAGTGTATTCCCTGGAGCAAAGCAGGTTTGAGGCAGGTTGCCTGGCCAAGGTTTGAATAAGCAGATGTTGAAATGAAGAGGCCGGCCACAAGGGAAAAGAAAAGACAGTTTGATTCAAGGAAAAAGTTGAAATGGAAAAGGAGTCCATCTATAATCCTGTTATAAAGTAGAAAAAATAAGGATAGGCCTGAATTTGAGTCCATTCTTTCAAAGGAGTTCCTGTGTGCTCTACAAACATTGTGTAACTCTTCAGATGCTCTTTTTTTCCTTCCTTACAACAAAATAAAACAATGTCACAACAATAAAAATATACAACCCCAACTTTAGGCTGAATGGAAAAGCAGAGGCACACTGAATTGAGCGGCACTGTAGATCCTCAGTCCTCATTCACTAGAGGGAGTGAGACTTGGACAGTGTTGTACTACACGGTTATGTACTGGTTCTTAGAAGTAGAATTCAGGTGATTTCAGGTGACTTTATTGTGTGGCTGAGATAAGTACACAGTATTTTGAGAAGGCCCATAAGCAATGGGTTGTCACTGCAAGCAAAAACTCCTCTATCAGTTGTACCTTAGGAGTGCAATAAAGCAACTTGGAAAAAGCCCATAAGCAGCACTCAGCCTGTGGCTGTCCAGAAGGGTGAAACCCTTGAACAATGTAAAGATAACACTAATGCAGTAAAGGGAGAAATGGCTGTTACTGTTGTGCAAGTGACTGCAGGACAATATTTCCCAGCAAGTTTCAGAGGAAGCCGATTTTATCTCTTCGTTGATGGAGAGAAATTCACTTTTTCACCATCTCTTTTTCAGTTGTTGATTTAAATGGGCCCCATGCCCTGCAGCTGGGAACGGCACAGGGTACAGAACCTGATATATGTTCTCTGTCATCATCTGCCTGGGACAGCAGAAAACAGATAGCTCCCAGCACATTAGCCAGGCCAGTGCTGGTGATGCTAATTCCCTCTCTGGTGGCAAAGGCCCTACTGAGAATACTCTGCACTGCCTTGATAAATGGGGCTGCCTGCACAAATAGGTTATTTATGATATGCTGTTATGTTTTAATTATTTCCATGTGTGCCGTGGGTGCTGTTAGCAACCACTGGAGTAAGGAATGTGTTGGGGATTGCTCTGATCTCTCTTGAGGTTTCATCTTCTGGGCACTATGACTTTGCAGAAAACACCTCTGACTAGGACCCAGAGTCTCTGGGAGCTCAGCTGGTGATTTGCTTTGCACATGCGTTCTGCAAATGATGTTCCAGCTCAATGACCAAGAGGGGGTAAGTGCAGATCGACGCAGGAAATAGGTTGTTTTATTACCCAAGCAGCCACACTTGACAGTTTTAATACCATCCACACAGAGCAATTGCTTAGGCACCCGCACACCAACTGCAGGGTTTTACTATCGAGCAGGAGGAGTATGGATTTTTGCTCCGTGTTCTCTAGGAAAGTCTATTGATTGGGCATAAGAAATGTCAATATGTTCGAGAAACTGAATGAAGAGGCTGAAGCAAGGCTTGAAAATAATAATAATAACAAAAAGTGCAGTTGATAAGGGGAATGGACCATTTATTATTCTGAATGCCACATCAATCACAGCATTTCAATTCTTTGCCGAGTCTTTGCTGACTTCATCTCTTGCCTTCCATACAGTTTTCCTCCTCTTTTGGAATAAAACTTATTGGACAAGGGCAAGAAAGGTAAAAGCTCTCAGGGTGGGGCTTTCTTTATTATCTGCCTGTGTTTCTAGAGACTTTTCAATGCTTTTCTTCTCATCCGTAGGTTCACAAATAGCCACAATACTTTCTTACACATCACTTGTTTGAAACAAAGGGAGAGAAAAGCTTCATAGATTCTGGAACATTCCTTTATTTCTGGTTTTCATCAAAATTATATTCTTTGAAACTTCATCTCCACAGTTCCACCAACTGCCCCTCAGCTCTGTTCTCCAGTTCTCATCCATGTTACTTAAGAAGGAGCAGGTATAAAAGCAAATAAGGCTTGAGGTCAGGAAAACCTTGTTCTAAGTCTGTGCTTTCATATACGTAATGCCTGTGAATGACAAGATATTAACAGTGTTTTGCACTCCCTTAAGCGTGCTGTTCAGGCCACATCAGCTCTTTGCCAATTGGTGTGGTTGGGCTGTAAACCAGATGTGTGAAACCTAGCTCAAACCCAGGAATCATTAATTAGTATAATCTGCTGTAATCTGATAAATCGAGTGGGGTTTTGGCCAATTCTGCAGTGACATTGAGGTCTAAGGTGTCCTTATTCCTGCCCTATACTTTGGGAGTGGTGTAGCATTCAGACAGCTGATCATGCCATTAAATCCATTTACCCTCAGATTTATGCTGCTGCTTTTATTCTCAGCACTCTCTGTGTTTCTGCCTCTACTTTCAGTGCTCTCATTTTCTTTGCTTTTATGAAGTGGCTCCAGAAAAAGAGGCAGAATAAAATGGGAATTGTCTTTGGTATTGTAAACTGAAGAAAGTGGGATAATGTGTCCTTCCAGAGCATGGACCTGTGCTATTAGAGTCCCATACGCCATCAGATGAGATGCCTATTGCCAGGCTCAAATAAATATTAATGGCATTTAGATTTGCTGGCCAGTTATTTGTATTTTTATTCCTTGTTTTATTATGCAGCCTGGAGGCTGGGAGGCAGAGCGGTCACTAACATGAAGCATGGCTCCTGAATTCTGATCCCACATCCATTTTGCAACACGGATTATTCATTCTGTTCCTGCCCTAGGGAAACTCATAAGGTCAGACCCTCAGCAGCTGCCAAACGACACCTTACCTGTGTGGAAACACAGGCTCAGCACCAGATGCTCAGCTTCACCAGGGAAATCTTCATCCCTTTAATTGTTTCACCATCTGTGGGCACATTTACTGGTAGACAGGACTTGTGAACACTGGTGGAAGGGGAAAGTATTGCTCTATTTCAAGCAGGGTGTAATCAGAGAGGAAGAGTATATAAATAAAACATCTTGCATAAAATCTGGCAGGCTGAGGCTTTGCATCTGCATCTGCCTCGGGCTCACAGAGGACAGGGAATCTCGTGCAGGGGAATAGTGTTGGCTGGGAGAGTACAGAGTTCCCAGCTCACCTCCCAGCACTGCATGGCAAGCTGAGGATGCTGTGGGTTGTATAATTGGCAAGTGAAAGAGAGTGATTCATTTCCCTCCCTTTTTTTCCATGTTACGCCATCATTTGGTATACCTGAGTTAACAGAATGAGTTATTTTGTTTGTCTATAAATTACCCTTTCCACAATTATGTGCTTTGCATGTAGAAGTTGCTCCTTTAATCTTTTCTTTGTGCTGCAACTGGTGGCTGTTAGGTGGTCTGCTCTCTGTGGAGCCACACTGTTGCTTCTGCAGCTGGTAAATCCCTTTAGTGCTCATAAATGGCATCCATGCAGCATTTGGAAGAATTGATTCCCCTTCTCTTCAGAAGGTTTTCTCCCCCATCTCTTCTTCACTAACATCCAGCACACCCTGGGGGGATTGCCCCTTGCTGAGATGTCCTCTGCACTAGGCTGAATGGTGTTTGTCAACAGGAAATTGTATGATTCCGTACGATTTCTGGTGAGAGAAAGCCATCTTCTAGAATGTAATAACAAATATATTTCTGTCTATAGTTCTCTAGGTTGTATGTTTAAAAGCCTAGGGGAAAGCTGTTTGTCTCTGCTAAGCTCTGTTAAGGTGTTAAAATGATCTCTCCTGAGCTGCTTCTCTTCCATCCACAGACATGGTTCTTTACTTCCTAGCCCCATGGTTCTTAACTTGTATCCCTCCGTAGCGGTGGGGATGTGAAGAGGGCACCCTGCCACCAAACTGAGGAGTTGGGTCTGATCAAGGAGACCAGAGGTAACTTCTGCATGTAAATATCTAGGTTTTGATAGCTGGAGGCAAATTCTGGTGCAAAAATGAGTTTTATGGCCTTTCTTCCTTAAGGAACAATGATAAGTTTTCAATCCTGGTTAATTGTGTCCCTATTCAGCCCATGCTGGCTCCATGCCCTGCCTGGGGCCAGGCCATGCACTCTCTGCTGGTTGATATGGCAGGAGCAGGGCAGAGGATGGTCCCAACTTCCAGCCTCTTTACTGTATATGAAGAATATTTTCCATTCCTCCCCAGTGCTAGTGCAGTCCTTTGCACTTAGAGCATCTTCATTAATGCCTGCTTTACCCCTTTGGAAATGTACTAAATATAAAGGGGAGAAACAAAAGAAATAGTCACTGAAAAAAAAGCTGTAATTAGCCAATGTCAGATGCCTGCAGTGTAAAGGGGAAATCTGAATAAAGACAATGGCTTGTATGAGTTAAGGGTGTGAGTCAGCCTGAAGTCAAAGTGGATTGTAATAGCTGCCTCTGGATTGTCTCCAAGACCTAATGCTATACAAAAATATGCTTCTATTTGTATTACACTAGTGAGAGAAATCCTACACAGGCTATTTAGCCTTAGGGAGAGTTATTCGTTGGCTCTGAGGATGAGAGAAACTTGTCTCTCTTTGTGATATACGTATACTTTGTGTTTTGCTTTTTGACTTTGAGTTCCATGTTCAGGAGTGCTCCAATCTGAATTTCATGAAGGAAATGCTTTTTCACCATAAAAAGTTGCTGCTGGAATACCAAAAGGGACAGGTTTGATCAGCAGCTTTGATGTTTTTTTTGTTAGGGAGGGTTTTCAAGTCCGTGAGGGAACAGCATTCAGTGCATGAGATGAAGTAACCTTATGTCTTTGGTTGCACCCATCCCACATATCCCTGGTGTGCTTTGCTTTTCTTTTTGATGGCAAGGTTTTTTGTCTTGAAGAAGGAAATGTGTTTTTCAGTGGTGCTGATTTGACCCCCTGTGACATCTTGTGTTTCCTTTCAAGCAAGTGATGCCCCCAGGGGAAAGCAGGTTGATCTGCTCTGCAGGGAGATTGGACACAAGCAGCAGGATCTGTGAGCACTCAACAGTGTTCAGAATGAATAGGTCAAGCCCTGCTCTATGAATGTTAGTCTGGAAAGATCCCCATAGTGGGATCAAGAGTTAAATGGCAGTTAAAACCCAGTTGCAGTCAGTATGTCCAAGATTTTCCACGAATACAGGTTAAATTAGCAGGTTTCTATGGAATGCAATAGCATTGGAAGAAATTACTCTACAGGTGTAAATAGAGAACTATAACCATCCCAGAAAAACTAATAGGAAACTCTGTCCCCATTACAGTTTTGTGGGGTGGCTCCACATACCTGTAGGGAGCTCTTCCCAGACCATGGCTGGCATCCCCATGACAGCGTGTCCTTCAGGGAGCATCCGCTCCCACCACAGGCTTTAGCTGTTGTGGCCAAGGATATTTAGAGCTTCCATGGATGAAGCACACATTCAGCTGAGCTCTTGCTACAGTGCAGTCAGGCAGCAAGCCTTTCACCTAGCAGAGGGAACAGATGGTAGTGACAGTGTCTAATAGGCTGTCACAGACATCAAAGTCATGAAGCAGCTGCATGTTTTCACACTGGATGGTTGAAAGCAGAAACTTCCATTGGTGATGATGCTCTGTGTGTATCAGGGAGGAAAATTGGCATTGTTTAGTTTGGGAAACAATTTCTTCTTCTTTCCTTTAAGCTTCTATCTAGCTGATTCTTTGTCTCACAAGCTAAAAAGGAGTTGACATGTTTCAAAACCTCCATGACATCTTGACAGCTGAGAGCGTTAAGGTCACTTGGGCTTTTTCAATGCTCAGTGTCTCCAGAGGAGCAAAGGGGCAAGTACAAGGGGACAGCTTTGTCTTCAGATCACAGAACACTGGTGTTGTAGATGGTCTGGTTGAGAAAAGCCCCAGGGAAAAGCAAGCAGGAAAAGCAACCAAGTCATAATTTAATCAGGAAAAAGCTTAGCAGAGCCATAAACAAGAGAATACCTGGCTCCAGGGACACCATGGAGCAGAGATGGGGTGTTGACAAAGGACTGAGATGCAGGCAGCTGGGCCCTGGATATGGGAAGGTGGAGGTGACACTGAGTTATCCACATGTTTGAGTACCAAAGGAGAAGCCTCTTCACTCAAGAACAATTGAGACATAGGACCCTTGTGGTGTTGTAAAGGGACCATTTATCACTCCAGACCTAACCTCGGGAATTGCAAGGCACTTGCAGTCACAGAAGAAAGAAAATCTCAGTAAACCTAAGGCAATTTCAGTGCTTTCCCTTAATGGATGGTCAAACCTTTGCTCAGGTGGGCCAAGCAGGTGACTAAGAAGCCAGAAAGCCCAAATGTGACTAGCCCTGGAGGAGTGTCTTCCTCCAGTGTCTGCTCCTTTCCAGTATCTGGGTAGAAGGAATTGAACCTGCAAACCACTGTCCTGAGGAGAACATTGGAATTAACTCCTTTCTCTCAGCCTCACAGGCACCTTTCCAGTCTCAAACTGAATCACAGAACAAGCTTGTGATTAAAACAGCAGATAACATACTCATAAATCACAGCCTGTCACAGCACAGCACCCAGCAGCTGAAGAGGTAACTGTCAATAGAGCCTGAATGAAGTTCACATCAACAGGCAAAGACAATGGGTGGGGGTAGTGCAGTAGACAGTGAATTATCTTTGCCATCTGCTTTTTGCTAACACCCATTTATGGAAGAAACTAACATTTGGAAACGCTGAGTGCTGATTGTTGTGCCTGTGGAGTATACAATTAATCATTAAGCCAATAGAAGACTTCTCCAGCATTGTTCCAGCTGCAACCGCAGCACCTGCTGGAATCCCAAAGTTCAGCCAGCAGCAAGTTTCCAATGGCCCCATCCTAAAGTTCAACCAAATGTGCCAGAGTTCCCCTCACCAGGGTAGGAGGAAGCTGGGATGATGGTGTGAGCACTGCAAGGCATGGAGAATCCCCAGGGACTGGGATGGTTAGGAGCAATGCCTTCCTTTCTGCTGTCTTTGACTGATGTAGCTTGTCCTGCAATCTGGCTTTGGCTGTGCTGGAAGAGAGCAGGCAGAGGATGCAGCATCCTCTTGCACACTGAGAAAGATAACCTCTGCTTTGGGCATGTAGAATCAGCCAGGCTCAGGAGCAGCTAGTAGTTGATTAAAAGCCCTGAGAATCCAATATATTGCAAAGAACAACAAATAGCAACTCTGCAAAAAAGGTAATCAATAGGTAGCCAAGAAGCAAGCAATTAAAAGGGGGAAAATATGCCCCTTTGTGTAATATCTTTTCTCCAGCTTCTTGGAAGGTGCTGTTCCCAGCCTAAAGGCTGCTGTGGGAGATGGAGGGCAGGATGCCATCCCCGCAGCAAGCATCCTGCCCATCATTGTGCTGCAGGACTCCGGGGTTTTACAGTTGCTTTTCTCTCCCTAAGCAATTAAAGAACCTGGCATCATGCTCTATAGGGCTGGTACAAAACACAGTTAGCAGAGTCCGGGCTAGTTTAAAGCTTGTCCAGCACTAGCGATGACAAGCAGAGAGCCTTGAGATTGGTGTCATCATACATCAGCCCTCTTACAGTCTCCAGCAAGAGAAGTGGGAGCTTGCAGCATCTTCCTCATGCACTGATAGCAAACACAGAGCTTGTAGTAGTTGTGCTGCTGAGAGCTGCACCCGGTGGTGCAAAGTTGGGTCCTCCCCATTTATTTAATACCATTCCCATGTCTTGATATTGCCACCATTAAATACACCAGCCCTGGCAGGAGCTGCTCTGCTCCCCTGTGCACTTCAACAGTGCTGGGGTTAAAGTCAGGATCCCACTGGGCTTTGAGGATGGCACAGGGCTGGGAGCATCCTGCTCTGGAGCCCTCCACCAGCTCCTGGCACCTCCATTTCCTAATGCTTGTGCATCCACTTTGTCACTCAGGTTTGCTTCCTTGCTGTGGTTTCCAGACAGCTCCTGACACATCCTGGGATGCTGAGGAGATGCTCTTGTCTCTTGCACTGTTTCTGTGTTTTCAGAACAGCTCTTGGATGTGTCAAGTAAATTAGGAAAGAAAAAGACAATCAGTGCTAACGTGCAGCCTGGAGGGGAAAGGGGAGAGGAAGGTTTAGGGGCTGAAGGTTATTGCCTGTTGAGACAGCTTCCAGAGACAGCTTCAGCACCAGAATCTTGGCTGAAAATCTCTGATTTTGGGGATCTTTGTAATAAATTGGATCATTGCCATGGAGACTGTAGTTCACTGACTGGGACTCTGCTCAGCCTGAAGACCCAGTGTTGCATTTAGAGGTTTTCTACCTGAAAGGCTGGGCTGTCTTGCTTAATTGATGCAATAGGGAAGTCTGCTCTCTGGCTGGAAGTGACAAAGAGAATTTTCTATGAAGGAAGCTGAAAGTGAACAAGACATTACACAAACCATTAAAAATTGTCCTTTTTTTGTGTTTCTGTTAAAGGCAGCTTCTGGCAAGATGAGTAATTTTGAAGTTAAAGTTCTATTTTGAGACAGAGGAGCCCTTGATCTGAAACTAACTTGTCAGAAAGAGTTAAGGGGTTTTGAGTTGGGCTTTATCTCAAGCAGTGTAACACAATGTAAATACATGGACCCGCTCAGCATCTCCACTCTGCCACAACAACTTAGTGCTACTCTTAATCCTCTTTATAATGCTGTGAAACCAGTGAGGCAGGTCCAGTGGATATTCATTCCTGTTTAGCTCCATTTGCTCTGGGAAATGATCGTGGAGGTGACTCAAGGCAGTTTTGGAAGAGCATGAAACCAGGTCACAGCAGAGATCTGGATTAGTGGTGGAGAGTCACTGGGTTGCATTGTGGTGAAGATAAGAGATGAAATCCTGCATAGGCAGAGCCGGTGGGCAGGAGCACCAAACCTAGACCCTCATTTATGAGACATTTTGGTTGTTTTGTCTATATAAACACCCATTTGAACAGCCCAGAAGTGCAGTTCTGCTCCGCGAGCTCTGTTCCCTCAGATAACTGTGATTTGGGGGGGCTGACCATGGTCTGTAGTGAAGATGACAAATCCAGCCTGGCATGAGAAGTCACTGGCACAGCAGTTCAAAACCTTCCTAAGAAGAAGCAAAGGCATCGATAAAGGTTGCTCAGATTATTTATTGCCAACAATTTAAACCAATAATTTGGATATTTTTGTTCAAGGAGTTATTTGGGTTGGGTTTTTTTTGTCATTAATTGCTCAGCCATATAAATAGCAGTGTATGCTCAGTGAATGATTAATTCACCGATGGCCACCTTTCACCTTCAGTTGTACATAAGTGAATGCAGCTGTTGTTCCCTTTTGGAATGAGTATTGATTGCCCAGTGGATGCCCCACAACTTTATTTACAAGTAGCAAAGCTCCTGTTTGGCTGCAGTTTCCAGGAAGGAGCAGCTGACTTCAGAGCAAGGGCTAGGGGAAAACCTTAAATGAATCTTTTTCTAGGCAAGGACTACAGGCAGCAAACACACTGGGAATGTGTGTGTGTAGTCACACCTCCCTTCTCTAGCTGCTTTCATCCCCTCATTGGAGAATCACAAAATCCCATACTGCTTTGGTTGGAATGGAACTTAAAGCTCATCCAGTTCCAACATGGGCAGGGACCCCTTCCACTGGAGCAGCTTGCTCCAAGCCCCTGTGTCCAGC
>JBCJKH010057768.1:19339-30754 GCA_039877255.1 Loriculus beryllinus
CCTTTAGGCACTGGAGCTGCTCTCAGGTCTCCCCTTGAGGAGCCTTCTCTTGTCCAGGCTGCCCCAGCCCAGCTCTCCCAGCCTGGCTCCAGAGCAGAGCTGCTCCAGCCCTTGCAGCATCTCCATGGCCTCCTCTGCCCTCGCTCCATGTCCCTCTTGTATTGGAGTCCCAGAGTTCAGTTATGTTTGAGATTTGAGACATGTAACCTTGTTTGGAAACACACATACCAGAGCTTCCACTGAATTAAAGTCAATCTACAAACAGATTTGCTGTGCAGACATCTATCAATTAAATTTAACTATCAATGAACAAACACTCAGCTGAATTACACCAGGCACTGCTAAGCCACAGACAGATAAGGTGAGTGGTGAACTGAAAAAGGAACACAATAGGTTTCTGCTCCCAAGCCATAAAAGGTGACATGGGGCAGTGAGAAGAAGAAACTAAAACCCAGAAACCACCATGCTGAATACTTATTCCTTGTGTGAGGATGGCATGAGGGGTCGTTCAAAGGATTACTGAAGTAGGCCTACCTCCCCAGCCTGAGATTCTGACAGCTCCAGAATGAAGGGAATTTCAGTATCAAAATTAGCAAAAAACTTGGTCCACTGGTGCTCAAAAAACATTAAATCCTACAAGAAAAAATATTCAACATTAGGGGAAGTGTTATGCCAGAGGAGTTCATAGATTGTACTGAATGAACCCAAACTACTTTAGAACAACACAGATTACATTTCACTACGCCGTACAGAGTACAGCCTGCCCAAAGAAACAGGAAGCACAAGAAAATAAACCTGATTTAAAAGATAAGGACTTTCTGCTGGATTTTAGGGGTCTTTTTTTTAG
The DNA here is from genome assembly GCA_039877255.1 of Loriculus beryllinus. Lineage (NCBI taxonomy): Eukaryota > Metazoa > Chordata > Aves > Psittaciformes > Psittacidae > Loriculus > Loriculus beryllinus. The sequence continues at coordinate 20,187 of JBCJKH010057768.1, forward strand.
ATGTGTGTGGTTGTTTGTGGGTTGGGCTTTTCTGGGAGACAAAAGAGGCAGGAGAGAAGAAATGACCAGAGCTCTGCACTATCTGCTCTTAACCTAAGGAAATACACTGGTTTGAGATCACTCCCAACTCCAGCCTCCTGCTTCCCCTTAAGATCTCCAAATCGAATGCATGGACAACTTTTAAGGTTTGATGTTTAGATCTGTATCTGTTTCTGCAATAATGTGCATCTGATGTTAAATAAGCTTGTGGGCAGAAAATGTGCAACAGGGTGGAGAATTGCAGGAGCTCATGATACACAAGTGGCAGAGTCATTTCTTCATCTGCATTTGTAAAGACAATTGGTAAGTGGGAAAGGCAATATCTGTAACACCTCACTGAAGCAGAATTAAAAAAGGAAGGTGATTACAGATAAGAGCTGCACTCATAAATATCCAAACATCAATGAAGAAAAGACTGCATCATGCTGATAAAGCAGGAACCTCATAGAACTAGGCTGCTCTCAAGCTTCCTTTCAATTACTTGTCACATACTAACTCAGAAGATGACACTCATCCTGATTTTGGAAAGTGTATTTCTCAGATACATATAATGAGCAAACCCAGAACTATGTTTTCAGCAGTGGTACAAGTATTCTACAGTATTTTACTTCAGCTACTTCACTACTGCAGCAATGAATGAAATTTAGAGAGTGAATGTTGATGATATCTTACAAGCTAAAATACCAATAAAGCCTGTATTAGTAGTTTAAAATACAGGTTTACAATTAGAGGGGAAAACTATCATTGAAGAATACTCCAGTGTCAATCTTTACATGGAAGCTAAGAACTAACACGTGGTTTTGTCAGGTTTTGGAACATGCCAATATTGTACAGAACATTCTTTTAAACCCCAAGTGAAGCTCAAATCAGAACTTGGCGAAATCAAAAGTATATTAACAAAGCATAAACATATATCGGCTTCAAATAGTCTTTAAGGTCACCTAACTTCACATTCACTGCAAAAATAAGTCATTTTTGAAATCACCAACGCCTATGAAACCAAAGTTGTATGAAAACCCCATTCTTTACTTTGTTTTCCCAGAAAATTTGAAGCCAATTTAACGACTTTCAGGTTCAACACTTCAAAATAGGATAAATAAGTCTGTTTCAGGGTCGGCTTATCAAGTACAAGAAAAGTCCAAAACATTTACCCCACTTCCACAGGAAGAGGGAAGTGAAGTATCAGAGAGGGACTGTTTAGACTGACAGCCTTGTAAACTGTATGACATTCTAATTTTCTTGACAGCAGTTGATAAAATAACCAAATTGGGATGAACTACCAATATTTTATTAACAAAGGATACTTACTGTTGAAATTCCTACACATTAAAATCTTATTTTGCTGTCAAGCTAGGAACCGAACAAAAATGAACAACAAAATCACATGTACTAATAGTCATACATTGCTTTCTTCTCCAGCATAGAGATCAGAGCATCACTTTAAAATGAAGAATCACTTTACACTGGCTGCTGGTATTTCACAAAGCATCAGTTTAGCCACTGTGTGTCACTGTTACCCACTCGAAGCGATCCTGAGAAGTGGGTTTTCCGGGAAGAATGGCTGTATGCTGAAGTGGATTTTCCTCCCACCCTTGCTGCAGAAGGAGGATTAACCCACACAGACATACTCCCAGTCTGTTCATTGTACGTAATCCTATGACCTGAAGAATACTCACGCGTTATTTAGAAATACTCTGAGGAGAATTTCAGGCAAATTAAGAAATCCCAGGAATCCAAGGCAAGCTATTCTGGCTTTTTGTAGATTTTATGATAGACTTGGGGAAAGGAAAGAGACCCTACAAACAATATGCAGAGCCAGTAGATTAAGTTCATAAGCACTATTAGAACCAAGCAAACAAAACCACATCAGTTTTGCTCTGCAGCTCCCTGAACAGAGTAGCAGCTGATTTCACCTGCATTACCTCAAAGAGCAAGTCCTCCAAGGAAACAGGATCCATTTTGCTGTATGTCTTCCACAAATCGACGCTGACATCCATTAACTGAAACATTTTAAACACACTGCTGTGAGAAACACCATGAGGAATGGCACAGATTCAGGTTTAAGCCACACAGACATCCTTGCAGCACACTGTCCAGTCTAACAGCCCTCCTTAACTCTGAATTCAGCACTGTTTTTACACTACTGGTCACAAAACAACTGACCAGATGTCAGTGCTCTGGTTTCCAAGACTCATCTCCTCAAGTGAGGGTTTGATGCAGAAAGTTTTGCTTCCACCTTTCAAACAAATCATCCCATAGAGTTTTGCAAGTTGAGTTAGTAGCAAAGAATAGCATCAGCTGGTGCAAGCAAAAGGGAAAGGTAAGTTTTCTGTGACAAGACAGACAAGAAGCAGATTCCAAGGCTTCTTGTCCTCCACACCAGGCAATTCTTACTGTAAGCATAACGTAAATATAGGCTAACCTGGTTGAACTTAGCAATCAGCAATACCTCTTACCAAGTAGTGAGATGATTCATGAGAACACTGTTCCAAAATATATTCTTAAGGGAAACTTGACCCTGAATAATTTCTGCATTCACAGAGTCTCTACCACCCACTTGATTAAAAGTTCACCTAATGGCACAGTAAACTGTCTGAATTACAGCATCTTGAGCAATTCTGATTTCTGTAGTAAGAGTAATAGAGCAACAGCCTTTAAAGCACTGAAAAAAACCAGAGTAAATTATCATAGAATCCCAGCATGGTTTGTGTTGGAAGGGACCTTAAAGTTCATCCAGTTCCAACCCCTGCCACGGGCAGAGACCCCTTCCACTGGAGCAGCTTGCTCCAAGCCCCTGTGTCCAACCTGCCTTGAGCACTGCCAGGGATAAGGCTTTGATCTGTATATATGAACGAGGTCAATAAGGCACAGTGCTATGAGGTGATATATTGCATGTCTTAATCCCTGAGGATGAGGGGACTTTATGGTAAAGCAGATTATTGTTTAAATGTTGGTGTGTTTGTGGTTGAGTAATTGCTACACCTCAAATCCTCCTCAATCAGCGTCCTGTGCTGGAAATGCCATGCATCATAAATGAGGGGTTTTAGCCTGACTCTTGCAGCGGTCCCTGGAGGCAGTTGGAAGAATCGATAATAAATTTAAGACCTGGCAGTTTTCAGGCTGCTTTAGCTGCTGAAATCAGAAACCCCCATTACCCCAGCCACGGGCTATAAGGACAAACAAGCACCAATGAAAATGTTGCTTCCACATTCACTTACCTTGAGCGGAAGAAGTACAAAAGGCTGAGATTAATGCCCTACTTCTCACATCCAGACTCGCAGGTATGCAAGAGGTGCAGACTGAGAAAAGCCTTTGCAAATTATGATTATTTGGGCTTGTCTGCAGAAGATAAATGTGTTTGGTAGAAACACAGAGAGCCTGCCAGGCTGCGTGCTGACAGCAGCCCAGACACAGAGCAGCGGGGCTGTGCTTCCTGCATGCTTTTGGGCCACGTTTCCAAGCACTCAGGCAGGTATTAGATGCGTATTTAGCTTCATCTCCATAAGTAGACTGACATTTTATTCAGCAAATCTCTTCAGGTTTGAGTGGATGAGACCGTGGAAATAGCGAAGCAGCTGTGTTTAAAGGCACAAGAGGATCTGTGTGTGTGTGAGCTGGGTGAGTGTCAGGGTGTAAGTGCATATACAACAGGGATTTATCAGGTATGACTTAAGCAGAAAGGAGAAGAAAAATGAGAGATATGCTTATAAGTGGATGTGGATCAGTAATTTCCTGAACAGTAATTCTGTAAGAAAAATGTGTGGATCTACGTATGTGATGATAAGTGGGAATTTTCAGCTGAGGAAGTATACTCTTATTTTTTCTTTCAGCAGGAACCCATTTCTTGCTCCTTTCCATTTTCCTTTGTGCTCTTGTGGTCTCTTATGCCTTATATATCATTCCCAACTTTTTTCTTTTTCTAATGAAAACACTTTAATTCTTCAAATAACCCTTTTAGCTTGTCTATTAGGAAATGCTCAACTGCTTATTCTTTCGTCACACTCCTCTACTACAGGCTGAGATTTGGGCTGCCAGAGGTGCCCACATCTGCATCCAACAGGCTGCCTTGTGTAGCATGCAGCTTCAAGCTGGGTGAGGGATGAGTGGCTGGACCCAGGCTGTGCTGGGACCACATCCTTGGTGCTCCATGGTGGTCTTTGTTGGTGACAGGTGTTTCTCTTGCATAGACAGTAAATTGGTGTGTTAAAGATGTGGATCACCCCAGCTAGCCCTCCTCTATGGTCTCTGGCTAGGGAGATTGCCTTTCCCTTACACCTTCCATTGGGGAGGAGTGTTTTGCTGAACCCAGAGCATTGCTTTGGGCAGGTCTGCAGCACCCAAGAGCTTCTCTCTTGGTGCCTTCCTCGGAGGACAGTGGTTTCCAGCAGCAAATCTGGCGAGGGATGTGCCTTGTGGCTCCGCCTGCACCATTGAAGCCATCACCATCCTCTGCTTCCCGGATAACACGGCACAGGGTGCTCATGGCCAGCACAGGGTTGTGTTTTGCTGGCTGGGATGGCAGCAGAAAGAGGGGGGACCATGTGGTGTGTGCCCAGGCTGCAGCCCCTCTGCCAGCTCCAGGGCATCCCCCAGCCCCTGCAGCACCAGCCCCAGCCAGCTGCCAGCAGAACTGCTGCTCCTGACCCGTGGATGTTACAGAGGTGTCTTCACCACTTTAAGCTCTTTCAAAACTAAGGGATAAAAATCTGAGCTGTGAGATACTAACGTAACTCCTCCGAGCTGTAACCTTGCTGGGTAAACCCAAGGTTGCAGCACATCAGCACCAAGCATCCGTTCAGCATCGCTGAAAGCTATTTCCTATCCTTCTTTTTGTCTCACTGATTTATATTATTGTTGAGGAATGAGGTGTTAAAAGTAAATCAATGCATGGCAACCAGGTTCTCTGTGGCCAGCAGTAGCTTTCTGTCGTGTCGCAGTGTAAGAGCATGCAGCAGCCTGGCATTAACTTAGGTGTCTGCAACCCTGCCAGTGTGATTCCCAGGAGATGGAAATTGTGCAGGGCACTTGCTGCTTTCTCCATTTCATTGGAAACCCTCCTGGCCACGGCCAAGTGTGCTCTGCTCTGCAGGTGCCAGCAGGGACAGTGGAAGGGATCTGAAGGCATCCGGAGTGGTGCTTCCAAAAATAGTTTATAGACATTAATGGGCCAAATCAAAGCAAAATGGGTTGGTAAAGCAGCCCAGATGAGAGAATGCATAAAAGGTAGAGTTAAATCATGTCAGTTAGGGATGGAGGAGAGGAGCAGGCAGGAAGGACCCCATTCAGCATAGGGGATCCATACCAGGAGTCAGCTGAAGTGAGTGGAATGTGAGGATGGAATGAAGCAGAGGTTTGGACAAGCACCTTTCTGGGAGCCCATGGTGCATCTGCTGCTGCCATTTTCCTGCTGCTTTCCAAGGCTGGAGACAGGGGCCCTTGGCAAAAATTAGTCAAGAATTTCATCTTCTTGGAGTCCATCTAACTTAAGGATAGAAGGCTGCTTTAGCCTAGCAGTGCCAGGAGCCCAGTGCCAGCATGGAAGGGCTGCCTTCCATCCTTGCAACCATTCCTGTATCCTCCAGGACTCCTTTAACCACTTTTCTAGCCTCATCACAGAGATGATGATCCACAGTGCTTGATACCATGTGTTCAGCAAGGGTGTTGGGATCCCAGGGGCTGTGGAATATTTATAGGAAATTATACAGCTGGTTGAAAGCTTGCTGTTGCTTTTCTCCCCCAAGAAATCCTTGTCCTTTTTAAACCCCAAGAAAGCATTTTAAATAGATCAAGACTTGCTTCCAACACAGCTTGTGGTGTGACTTTCCCGAAATAGAGGACATGATTTCAAAATACGTTATGCCTTGTCTTTTCCATTGACAGGCATCAGCCTAGACACATCCTCCTCCTCCTGGCCAGCGTCAATCTGAATGTGGCAGCACCGCTGAGGCTTTGACCTTCACCTGGCAGAGCTCCCTGGGCATCATTCACTGCAGAGCTTGCTGGTCACTTCTGAGGAAGGCAAATGGCATCTTCGTGTCAGAGATACAGACAGGGAGGAGCAGGAGGGTTAAGTTATGGCTGATCGCGCTACTCAGCAGCAGAAACTCCTGCGTGTGGTTGGCTCAGGTAGGTACCCCTCAGACCCACATCTTCCAAACCCAACCCACAGCTTAGGGTTCTACCCGCTTGGCAGGGCTGCAGATGCAGCTTGGAGCAAGCAGTGGCACCTCTAAAGGGTGGCCAAGTTTGAGGAGGTGCCCTGTGACAGCAGACAGCAGCAGTCTGATCTGACCAGTTCACATGGCATCGACTTCTTGTGTGGGTCACAGCTCACTGAGAGAAGTGTGCACCTAGTGAGGCTCAACAAGTCTTGGAAATACAAAAGAGAAAGCTCTCTCTTTCCTTCAGCAAGATGTTGCTGCTATTTAAGGTCTATTACCCTCCCTCTGCTCACACATTGCTACCATTAGTGTTATAAATGGGCTGGGTATACAGAGAAGAGAAGAGACCCCCAGGGCAGCAATTACTAGAACTGAATTGTCTGATGCAAAAGGCAGCATTACCCTGGTGTAATTTGATAATAAAATAAATTGCATTGCCCATAAACTTGCTGAACAGTGGAGTTTCCCCCATAGTTCTTTCCATGCATTTGGAGCCAGAAGTACTGCAGGGAACCAGCCCAGCTCCAGCCTGCTGTGGCCACAGCCACACTCAGACTCCAAGGAAAATTGTCAAGGAACATGAACAAATGAATATTCATAACGAGATTAAATCCATCTTTGACCTGGTGCTAATGCTGATCTTCTCCACACAGCCCTGGATAAAAGCTGTGTGGGAAAATGTACCTGTGCTCTGGAGCAATAGCCCCTGGGTATCCTGCAGGCAGGTATTGCTATTGTGGGTCTGGTGGGCTCCTGTCCCCATCCTGCCCCAGCCCCTCAGCCTGAGCCAGGGAGGAGCAGAGCTCCTGGGGGCTGAGCCCCATGCTCAGAGCCTGGGCACATCCCCAGCAGAACCACCACTGCCTTGCACTTCAAACCCTGCCTAGTCAGGAGGCGCTGAAGCTGTAGGCTTGGTTACAGATCTCTCTGCTGGCCTGTTAAACCTCAGATGTGATCACAGATCTCCTTTTAGGCACTCGTAACTCTCTGGGGCTGTTGTAAGCTCAAGAGGTTTGAGCAGGTCAAGTGTTTGTATGGGGGACCTGCAGGGAAAAAGCAATAAGTGCTGCTTATATACCAGGATGCTCTGATAGTAAACCAGCATCGTATCTGATGCTAGGAGACATTGCTATATTTTAGATTAAACTGAAACTGCAATTATTTGTGGTTGTCACAAATTCCAGTCTATAAAACAAATCTGCAGTCCCAGCAGAAAGCAGGGTGGGGGCTGTACTAGATGCAGCCTTCTTCACGTCTTGGCTTTTATTGCTATGTATTGCCACAGATAATATCTGTGAGAATGCTAATTGCATTTCTAGTGCACTGCTACGTGGTAATCAGATACTAAGGTGATAAATAGTAGGGACTAGCACAGAATAGAGGCTGTAAAACAGCAGGCACTTCAATGCAAGGCTGGGCATGATGTATGTTATGTAGGGGTGTCTGTCAGGTCACCTCATCTTCTCCTGGCCCAGCTGGGCTCTGCTGCATGTTGGGAAACATGGCAACGGGGATGAGAAGTTGATGTAGTTTCCTGTCTAAGGTATGTGACAATTGAATCAAATCACATCATTTGAATATATATTTTACATGCCAGTTCCCATTGTGAGGGCAACAGGTTTGCATTGATGGCCCCTAGATCTATCTACAAAGGAGGTCGGGACTCTGTTGATTAAAACTCAGAGGAAGAAGCCACAGCAGTAGCAGGAATTGCTGCCTCTTCGCCATGCAGCAGAGCTGGGAGGCTGACCACATAACAGCTCCCGTTCTTAGAAGCAATATGAAATATCACATAATGCAGCAGCAGAGAGGAAATCACAGCCCAAGGAGAGATGTAGATTCAAGATGAGCTTGATCTCGATACCACTTGATGGTGAGACTTTTAACTGAAAGCAGCTATTGTTGATGAAGTTTTGCTGCAAGCCCTGAAATAGGAGGGTCAAGAGCTTGCCAGGAGAAGACATTATCATGAATAAATAAATAAACCTGAGTGAAGACAAGAGATCTAAAGCATCTGAAATTTCAGCAGCACTGATCAGAGGCCTTCACTGCAGTGTGTTTGATGTGCCAGTATAATCCCAGAATGGGAATGGCCGACAAATTGAAGAATATGGATTTGCCTCAAAAACTAAGTCGTGCATTTAAGAGCGCACATTTTAATTACAAATGACTTTGGCGTCAAGAGCCACCTTTTCCAGAGCAGGTAGGACTGTTGCACTGAGATTTTCCAGTGCAATATCTAAGTTTTATTACCCCAAATGCCCAGTGTGATAGCTTGAATGTTAACATTAGGAAATCCATCCCACTCCCTTCTGATGCAGCCTCAGCCTGACTTGCTTCTCCCAGGGACCTGTTGTCCACATTGGAGCCCTTTTCAGTGGTGTCGATATGGTGGGGCTGGGAGAGGAGAGGTGGGGTGGGTTGAAAAACTTGTCCACTACAGCAAGGAAGGGAAGCAGGTTTAACAAAGGGGAAGGGAAATCAGGAGGCTCATTTTCAGGAGTGTTTTCTATACCTTTTCCATCAGTGCTTTTTCTTCCCCTGGCTCAACTCGGCTTTCATTTTGGTTCACCACTCCTGTCAGGCTGGCAGAAAGGAGAATGGCTTATTTGAATGAGAATAGCAATGAACTATTGCATTTTACATTAAAGTCCATTTGTAATGCAGGAAAGAAGAGTGTTTAAAAGGGATCTGATACCCTCATACAGCTGCTAGAAAGATTGGGTTTTTTTTCTTCTTGCTATTATAATATTTCCTGTAGAGGTGAAGGGCCAGAGGACAATGTGACAGGAGTTAAGGACAGCCACATCCTGAAGCCGATGCATGGGGTACTGCATGGGCAATGCCCAACTGCAAACTCCACCTGAACCCAGCACTGGGTCCCAGCAGCACTTTCTTTCCTCAGAAATACCCCTTTCCCTGACAGATATTCAATATTCATGGTATTATTTAATATTACATAGTATTATTTAATATTGCATGGTATTACTCAATATTGCATGGTATTATTCAATATTACATGGTATTATTCAATATTACATTATATTACTCAGTATTACATGGAGACTTGCTCCAACAGGTCCATGTCCAAAACCATTTTGTTTGAGGTTTACTCATTCCCATTTTACAATCATCCAGTGGTAGATATCATTTGATGGTACAACACGCACACAGTTACCACATCCACCCAGCCTGAGCAGCATGTGGAATTCAGAGTTTCACACAGAAGACACCTACACTGCACGTTTCATAAGCAATAGGTTGTTCGCTACAGATGCAGGCTGTGTTGCTCGCTCCTCTTTTGACAGTTAAGCTGCACAAACGTCCCATCTGTTGCTGTATAATTATACCTCAATGCACACATTTTCCATAGTTTTATGAGTGGTTTTTACATCTTTTGCTTGTCACAAGCTCCATAACATGTTGGGAATAAGGAGGAATCTGAGGAAGACCAGGAAGGCTTCAGGAAGGCAATAATTTGATGACTTAGAGGTCCATTGATGACAGACCAGCTCCCTGTGGCTATGGAGAGATATGTGAGAGCTGAAGGGATGACCTGGGGGGAAGTTTCATCATTTGTATGTCTAACTCAGTAATATGTTTGTCCCTGTTCCCTTTGGTGTTTATTAGCTGCAAACTCATTAGGATTCAAACATTTATTCAGAGGTTACTTCCAAGTTAACCTCATGATGAAATAAATGGTATTGGAAATCCAATTAGACACAATGATACAATAATTATATAAGAGCATAATCCCATCTCTGCAAAAGCGAGGCAGGTGCACAATTTCAAACCCTTTTGCATGGAAAACCACTCGATTACACGCACTCAAATGGGATTTGCAGCTGTACATTCATGCTATTTGTGCTTATCCTAAGGTGGTGGTGGAATAGCGATTGCTCAAGACAAGCCCAAAGATAAACACATTTTCAGGGTCACAGGCAGGAGCCTTGAGTTATTAAAAGATGTTCTTATGCTTTTCAAGTTATTTTCCTTTCCTGGTGCACTGTGTGTGGCAGGGATTCAGAGGCTCAGAAGTTCTGTGTTATTTTTATGGAGATACTACTAAATCCTTTGACCCTGAACAGATCTTGCAAAAAGAGGCTTTTTTATAAAAGATAAATGAAAAAAAAATGAAAATGTTTAAAATCTCTGAGAATAGATCATGGAAAATCTCAAAAGAGCTGAGTATTTTATCTGTCACAGACTTGTGTATAACAAGCCCTGGTGCTACACACATGTAGCTTGCTTGTGAGAGGGGATGCTGCCCCTCTGCTCTGGGGAGACTCCTTGCAGCCCTGATCCAGCTCTGGGGCAGCAGCACAAGAGGGACGTGGAGCTGTTGGAGCGAGGGCAGAGGAGGCCATG
>JBCJKH010057769.1:0-34823 GCA_039877255.1 Loriculus beryllinus
AGTAGTGTGTGGATAAGGGGAGAAGGCTCATGGTGGGAATCTCATCAGTGTGTCCAAATACCCAAGGGGGAGTGTAAAGAAGACAGAGTAGAGCTCTTCTCAGTGGTATCCATTGAAAGCACAAGAGGCAATGGACCCTAACTGAAACAGGGGAGATTCCACTAGGAAAAATGTAAGAAAAAACATTTTTACTGCAAGCTGCCTGAGATTGTGGAGTCTCTATCCCTAGAGGTGCAAAAAGCTCAGCTACACAAGATCTTGAGTGATGTGCTCTCATTAACTGTTTTTCACAGGAGTTAGGACTGGGTGATCTCTAGTGATGCCATCCAACCACAACTGTTTTGTGATACAAGGCAGTATTTATTTCCATGTTGTCCTTTATTCGTTTCCTTGCACTGCTGGGAGAACAGAGCAGTTTGTGTCCTTTTCTGGTTTTGGGTTTCTGCTTTTTTTCCCCTCCTTTATCAGCTCCATCTTTTGTGGATGCTGCTCTCTAATTTTACAGGTTATTGTAGTGTTCTGCTTGGTCTCCTGTAGTTGAAACCTATTTCTTCTTTTGTGGCTGGGGCTTCAGAGCAACATCACTGAGTGTCCCACAGAGAAATAAAAATTAGACAAAATACAGCATAGAATACAGCAGAAACTGAAATGGAAATGTTCTCTCCAATGTGACTACAGTAGAAACAAGATCTATTTCAATGTACTTTTTCAACTGAATAGGGAAAACACTGGTAATTTGTGAGGACTAATTTGCCCATAACTACCTATAAACTGAAGGTGTGTCCAAGAATGAGAGGTGACATCCTAATAAAAACAATAAGGTAAAATTATTAGACAAGAACAAAAATTTGTAATTTAAATCATTTGAGGGAGTGGTTCTAAGGCAATAAAAGTACCAAAGTTGAATAACCATAATAACAATAATTAGAATTAGCAGTACATATTTGCCCTGCGGCCTGCTGTAAGAGCTGAGGCAGTTTTGTTATGTTTTAAATGCTGTGACACAGTGATTGATGTGCTTCTCTTCCTATATGTTAGAGGAAAACTGTATTCTGTTGCCTTGACTTTTTCCTGCCTTTCCATGAACAATTATGTCTGACCCAGTGACTTTACAGGAATCTTTTGATAAGTTTTCAAATTAGTGTTTAACCATCTAGTGACTGCCATGACATAAAATCAGTGCAATGGGAACCACTTCCGATACTGCTGCATATAAAGCATGGAAATGTAGCATATCGTTTAAATGATTAACCTACTTACTGTTAGTAGGCTGGAAGATAATTACAGAGTGATTCATAACAGTTTGTTGTTGCAATAGATACTCCTATTTGCATTGTAGTAACACACAGAAGTTGTTCAGCACAACTACAAAAACACTATTGAACTCTATAAATATTTCCCAGGCAATCAAAGACAACACCACTGTGTCACATTGCACATGCTAAGTATGGAAGATCCTCAGACCAGATAGATTTCCTTTTTCCTTCACAATTTCTGCTTTTTTTCCCCCTTCTCTTCCTCTATTTTTCTTACCTGTTTAATCTAGTTAGCATTCAGTGATATATCTTGCTGGTTTTTTGTAAGACTATGGAAAATGCACCTGACTGGTATATTTCTATCATGTGTGCTCATATTTATATCATGTGTGCTATTAGATCATCTCTTTACTCATTCAAAATTCTAAGTAGAATGTATATCCTGTACCTCATCTGCCTAGTTTCAGCAATACCTCAAGCACTGAGTTTTTTAAATAGAGATGCTCAGACTGATTTTCAGGCTCCATGTCCTTCTTATTTTGTTTTACTCCTCAAGGTACTGAAAAGGGGTGCAAAGCATAACTTTATTTATTCTAAAATCTAGCTTCAGTATCTGCACCTAACTTTAGCCTACATTTGTGTTTGGATATCTTCTGTTCAGGAATAAGGAATAGAATGATTCTATTATCCTATAATAAAACAGAATAGGTGTTCAACAAATGTGACTATAGTATTGTAACATCCCTTAAGAGTTTCTCACCTTGTTCTCTGAAGGGCCTGGGGAAAGTTAGTTATTATGTGTTTACTGGGATTTGCTCCACTCCTGCAATATGAGCAACGCTATTTAATAATAATAAATCTGACAATGAACCTAATGAACCTAATGGAATGCTTCCTGACATTATTATGCCATTTCTTATGCCTGTTGACCAGATTAGCATCTGTTGAATGAGATAAGAAGGGAGTATAAGTGCAAGGGGTTTCTTAAATGCCTTGGAGGTGGAGGCAAAATGGAACACTGGCAGTGGAAAGAAAACAGGAAGAGATCCCTTAAGCCCCAACAAAAGGACTGAGAAGCTTGAACTAGTGTTTTCCTCCTTTGAAGAAATGTGTTAATGACAAGTCTGCAAGATCTCACTTTTCCTGATGTCCTGAGCTGCAACAAAGATTGTTGGGCTTGGTTCAAGGCTTTCTCAACTGAAGACTTGTAGGAATAACAAAGGTGTTTTGCCAACTCCTTTCTGTGCCATGCATGACAACTCAAAACAGAACCAAAATAGTCAATTTAGAAATAGCAGTTAAAGGACCCAAAAGACAGTTTGCATCAAGAATAAGTTATTTTTATGCTCAGTCAGGGGTGTTTGAACTATTTATGAAATCCAGATAGAGAAATTAACATTTCTGACTAATCCTAGAACAAATTACAAGGAGTGAGATCATGCTGTGTTGTATGATGTTTTCTTCTATACAAATATTTTCCATTTCACTTTGTGGGACATTTATAACCCAAAGGATTCATGAAAAATATAGAGGGCATTATTGTAATACTATAGAGAGAAATAACACATAGCAAAATGATAATTGCTTACCATGAAGTATGGATTAAGGTGTAGTCAATGCCTTTGCTTGCTTCTGACTTCTTGCTTCTGAATGAAGGCATAGTAATACCATGGCCTTCATATAGTGGGGCAAACTTGCATGCAATGCAAACTCTCTTCTAGTACTTTTTAAATTCAACTGGGTTTTATTCAGAATATTAAACCAAAGAGATAGCACATAAAGTATATATCTGTATCAAAAACATTTATCCATCTAGGGAGCACTTTTCAACATAATCAGTTGTACTGCAAACACATTGTACAAAATTGCTGAAAGAAGGTCCTTGGGCACTGTGTAATCACATAATAAAAGGTAGTGCTTGCTCTGAATTTTGTGTTTAAAATGCATACATCAGATGGCCAAAGAGAGGGAGGAGGAACACCAGCCTGAGACGGGAAAGTTGGAGTTTTGGGGGATTGGTTTGGTTTTGTTGAACACTTCATTGAAAACAGACAGCAGATTTGGAAACGAGTTTGGTCTTTGGTGGCGACTGAAGCCTAAGAGTCCTCAAACATAAAAGAGCTTTTATGTAGGTGAGCTGGAGTGTGGATGTCGTTGCTGGAATCTGCCTCTCAGGGACACTGGGCGTGACAAGATACCACCACTATCCCCCATCTCAGGGTGCTGCTCATGTTGTCTCTCTGCTTTTCAGTTTCCTCATCTGCCCCTAGGAACAACACGTTAAGTGCCTTCAAGTCTGCTGGTGAACAGCTTTACATAAGAGCTCCACTAAGCCAGAGGCAGGCCAGACCAACCCAGGCAGATCCAGTCTCTGTTATTTGTGAGTACTTTACCCTAAATTAAAACTAAGGTTGATCCTGTCTTACTTTTTTTAATGCACAACAGTTTAAGTTGAAAAGGTCACTCCCTTCTCTGGTAGTTCAAGTTCTGTGTTTTTAAATAGCTTCAGGATGTATCACGGCAGAGGACGTCAGATATTACATTCCTCCACACTTCTTAAATCATTGCTTCTTTCTATAAGAAAGTAAAATTTTGTTGGAAACCCACTCAAGTCTGGTTTTCTTTTTTAAAAAAATAAAAAGTCTTTTATTTTACAAAACATTTCCTCACCCAGAGCTGATTGACATTTACCAGATCAGGTTTTAGACAAATGGGAGCTTTAATAGGAATTTATCACTTATTAAATTTGATCAAAAGAGTGGATTTTTTTTTTTTTTGTTTTTTTTTTTGTAAGAACCATTTCTCAATTACTCGCCTTTTTTGAAGACAATCGAACTTTCTTGAACAGAATGGAATAATGACATAACCTTCATTCTAACATCTCAAATGCTACAATATAATACATTTGCTTAATTCCAGGAGAAGGAGAGCAAATCAATTTATTATAGCCTGTTGATTCACACTCACATGCTGTGCAGTTCGTGTGAAGGTCCCATTTACTTTTTCACATGAGCTGCACAGCATGGTTTAAATGCTTTCTCTAGCAGTAGTGTTAAGGTTCTTCATTAACTTCTTTTCTGGAGTCACTGGGCCAAGTATATCCCTAGTGCAATTCCACTGATCTCAGTGGGGTTATCCTTGAGATATTTTTGGTCCATTGTTTCTACAGAATCTCTTTGTTCTTTTCTGATCTCTTTAAGAATTCTGTTACTTTGAACATTTCTCCCATAGCAAGGCACCAGCTAAAAAGTTTGCAGCATTTATAAATTATTCTTCAGGTATTTCTCCCCCTTTGCACACTGCAATAAGAGATTATAGCCAATAACATAATGTTAGTTATTATTTATATTTTAATATCTACACATATTTATTGCTTTCCAGGAAAATCAATAAGCATTCTAAAGTTTTCTCGTCTTTTTTATTTTTCTTTTTAATTACGAAACTTGTTGCAACCACCAAAAATAACTCTGACAGTCTGCAGAGGCATTTGGTGTTGTTATTTTCTGCCCAGCTCTATCACTTGCAATTTTTAGAAAAAAACCCCAATTGATTAGAGATACTCCCAAGCTGATATATTCTCCCATACAAAACTCAGAGCTTGTCTGATGTTCAATACTGACTGTTTATCTTCATTAAGTTGTTTGTTGAGTTTTGGTTTGGTTTTGTTCGGGTTTTTTTTATTATTTCTATTAGAAAAAATATACTAAAATAACTGAGACACTAAATTTTGCACAGGTTGGATTTGCAGTTAATGGCAGTTCTGTACATTGTGCATATACGTGGGATTTACATGACTTACTTAGGTTTTTGTTAGGAGAATGAAAGGTCTGGCTAGGGAAGATAACATACTAAAATGAAATTATCTGGTAAATGGAAAACACATTCTCAAATATCATCCTTTACTCCTTTGTCTATGTTACTGCAGTTTTGTGCAGCGTTTTGGTGGCCTCATAAGTTGATATTAATTTTTCCAGCAAACCATAAACTCAGCACGTAAACCTCCTTATTTGTCTTTACATTTAAAAACTCAGATATTACAAAAATAATACGTGGAAATTAAACCAAATCTACAACCAGCAGAGGAAAGTCACTTGGATGGGGACCCCAGGCTCCCTGAGCTCATACTTATCTTGCTGTCAAGATCTTTTTGTTCTCCAAACTCTTGAAATAATTAAGTAAGTCCTAACGTGGGACTGCATTCTGCAGGGAACAGCCTACAGACTCCAGGGGAATTAAACCACTACTTGTCAACTGCTCCTTGCAGAAATAACAATTGGGTCTGATGATAACAAATGGGGATGGAAATACTAGCATGGTAACTAACTCTGCTGCCAACATGGCCTTTTCTTTACACACAGACACACATTAAGGAAGGCCCTGCAAGAGAAGTGTCCCTTTGAGCTGCATTACTTATTCAGATACTTCTTCACAGATCAAGCTGTGATACATTTATTGCAAACCTTCCAGTCCCTTTGGGTATGTTATTGACATTGAAGGCATAAATGATACAGCATCTAAGTAAGGATATGAAAAACTCTCATTTAAATCTTCTCAGAAGCAAAGCTTGTGTTTGAATTGCACACGCAGAATTGGTTCATGTTTGTAGGGATTTATATGTGTGACAGAATGGAAAGATGTAATTTAGTTTTATTTAACATCTCTCAAAATCCTAAAGACTTCTTTCAGATAAATTAGGTGCTGGTAAGTACAGTGACTATGTAGGCAAACATTAACAGCCAAGCTTTAGTAACAGGTCCACATGTTGTATTATGTGTTAAGAAAGTGAATGTTAGAAAACTGGGGTTGTCCCTGTACCCTTTTCAAAAGTGCAGTGTGATCATTTATCTACAAAACACAGGAGTTCAGATAAAGAGTTGAAGGTCTCCTCTGAAGGCTGGTGCCTTTAGGCAACACCTGGTATATCACTGAAGTATTTGTACTATTAGTCCACTCCATTCTCAGTGTGTTAATTCATGTCTTCCTGGTACACAGATCACTGAGTGAATGGCAACCTGTTGAGCCATCTTTTAACCTGATCTTTGCGTGCAGAGTGATCCATGAACAGCATAATTCAGGAAATGAAGCAGTAATCTGTAGTCTCCACTTCTCCATCAGCTTTTTGAATTTCCTTATGTCAGCATCAGTTGATTTCACAGAGTATGTGAAGTCATGATTTTTGGGTCATGTAACAGCTGGTCTTGTGTGACACGTCAGAATTCCTGAAGCACAAATATAAGAAACAGGACACACAGTGTATGCTGAGCATATCACCCTTGGGATGTACATCCTGCAAAATGCAGCAGAGACTCAGAGAGTCAAGGGGCCATTTTGAAGTGTTCAGGGTGCTCCTTGGGAGGCTGATAGCTCCTCTTCTCCCACTGAGCCTCAGGGCTGCCATGTGTGGCCCATGACTAGAAATTAAGAGCACATGGGGCCTTTCACTAATGGAACTTTGCATGCATGTCCTAGAGAGGTTATTTCCAGTTGGTAGCCGTTCTTGGAGCATTATATAATCTGTATTGTGCTCCTAAACACTCCTAACTCTCCTCTTGAGAGTGAGAAAGCTTGGGAGGTCTTCATTGATGCCATTACTGCAGGCTTTCAGAGAACTTCTGAGCACTATGGGACCTTCACATCCTCACTGTACTTTGGCACATGGGGAAGAGTGAGCTGAAAGACTTTTCACAATCAGAAGTACTGATTTTTATTGATGCTTAATGTCTCCATTGCATGGGCAAAACCCAGCCTTTAGTTAGAGAAGAGCTTACATGCAAACAGCTTTCTCACACTGGAAGTATAAGAAAACTCTATGATAATTTTTGACACCCTTTCTTAGCTCAGGAGCCTGCCCTCAGAGTACAAAGCCTTGGTTATGCCAGCTTTATGAATGGAGAAAAATACCAAGGACTTAGGGTCTCGAACTGCACAGTTCTGGATGCTGTATTGTAACAAACCAATTCAGGGCGTTGGTAAAATCTGTTTTCCAGCTAAATAAAATAGAATAAAATGAAAATAAAAATACCTCATCAGATTTTGTGTTTAATATAGTTTAAAAAAAAAAAAAGCCAAAACAAAACCAAAGCCCTGTTTCAAGACTCAAGCATGGCTATTTTAATAACAGTGTTAGTTCAAAGACACCGTTTCTTGGATGAAGTACTGGAAATTATTTTACCGTTTTCAGTAAGAATAACTAAGAGTGATGAGTAACTTCCTGGATAATAAGTGCATCGGGCAATGCACATTGTTACTCAATCTGATAAACTATTAACAGGGAACTTCTCCAGGGTTGTTGCTCTGCCCTGGGCTTTTGCCTTTTCAGAACAGGCAGACCTGTGTAATCTAGAGTCAAATGCTGAACAGTTAGTACCACCAGAGCAGTGTTTTTAATGAGAAAAGTAGTTAAATAAATGGAATGTCATTAAGACATATGACTGTTTTGGGGATTATGCCAGCAGTATAACAGAAAGTTACTTTAAAATGTTACTTGCTATGCATTTATTTTTAATGCATACGAAATTATACAAACAAATCACTTTGACTAGCTGAGGAAATGAGACTTTGCACATGCTGTTTCAAATCCCAGTAGTATTTCAGCCTCTTCTTGTCTCTTGAACTGTCAAAGAGGGATCTGGACAATGTCTTAGTGTCTCCGACTATTAAATCCTTAAATGACATGTGTAGATGCTCAAGGGAAGGGTCATATGCAGACAAAAATGTCCAACAAAAAAAAAAAAAGAGGAATAAAGAAAAGATGAAGCAGATCAGTGGTTCGAACAGTGCTGGGGAACCGCTGCCTTCAGTTCACTGGGTTTGTTCCAAGATTCAGTGTTCATTTAAACATGGTATGAAAAAAAGGTAATGTGGCCAAATATTCCTGTCATATTTTGATTTTGACAATGCTTTGTTGTGTGTCTGTTTAGTTCAATGCAGTCAACATTCATTTCCAGACCTGCCATACCATTCCTTCTGCAGCAGTCAGAAATCTAAAGATACATTAATCTAATAAGAGGCTGTGTGTTTTTTGGTTTGTGTCTATAGTTAGCTTTTACCATCCAGAAAGGATCATTTTTGAATGCAATTGGGCATATGCTAAGGCCTAGTTGTCTTCAGCATAATAGTAAGTACACACATAGTAATCTTCTTCTGGGTCTTGCACCCATCCTCCTCATCTACCACTTCTTTCTTCTTAGCTGTGAATCTTTCATATAGCAGCAGCTCATGCCAGAGTCACAATGTTATTAATGAACCAGACAAGTTTAAATTCTAATACTTGCATTCTTCCCCAGGTGAAATGAAGATCATCACTTCCTCTGAAAATCAACCTTTAAGTGCTGTGGTTCAAGATCACAGTTCTGCAAAGTGCTGATTCACCAGTACTGAACGAACTGGGAGAATCACTGAAGAAAAGGGAAAAGAAGAAAAACAAGGGTTGAATATCACAGTCCCTATACCTGCTGCTTTGGGTTGTTATTTGTTACTCTGTTCTAAAGATGAGAGGCAATTGGGCTCTTTGGTTTTCACAGTAGGAGCACCATTAAAATTGTATTTCTTAAAAGAAATTTCTTATTCGTATTTCTATTAGCAAATGTAGAGAAACATTTTGTACACGTGGCGACACAGACAACAGGGCAGGACCTGCTGCGAGTCATTACTGTCATGCCCGTCAAAGTTCCCAGACAACAGGGCACAATATGTTGAGAATCATCACTTTCATTCTCAGTCAAAGTTCTTTATTTCTCAGCTGTGTGGCAGCCTCGATGTGTCCTTCATGGTGACCACAATGATGATATAATTATACTAGTTTCACCCAAGAAATTTAGCACCTTTATTTGAGGTGGAACTGAAACTCTTGGTAAGCAGAAACTTCCCAGTTATAGAGGGACAATAGTCAAATTGCTCAAGCTGTTGGGCTTTACACAACTGCTAGGAAGACCAGCTTCAGGGAAAGACAATTAAAGTTATTGTATGACAGGTTATTTCTTATTGCATTGCAATTAAATACAACATCATCACCTGGAAGCAGTACTATAAACTAGATAGCATGGGATGAAAGAGACTAGGTTATTATTTTCAGTCTAGATAACTAATGCTCCCCAGATATAAGATTCCCATGAGATGCCAAATAAAGTAATATGTTAATTGGTGCTCATATCCTCTCTCTTTTTTCCAGGAAGTTCAAAATAGCTCTACAGGACAGAGTCAGACAGGGTGCAACTTTAACAATTGTTACAGACAAAGCAAAAGGACCTTAAATGATTGCAAAATGCTGAAGGAACAGAGTTGTTTAGACTTCTTGCAGCCAGCGTAGCATTAGGACTCTTATGGTATCTAGTGCTGAATGGTTTTGCATATCATGACATCTACATCTAAATCAACAGTGTTAATATTAGCAATGGCAGCTGCTCCAATGTAATCTAAAGCACATATAAAAAACAAATTAAAGGATGAAAGGTGGCTTCGCCATCTTTCAATACTATAGACCTGTGGGAATAAAAAAGACATAAAACCAATCTTTAGCAGCTTTTAACTGTGCACCCCTTGAGGGTACAATTAATTCCATGATTTTGGGGGAGAGGGCAAAGAAAAACCTATCTATAGTTTTACTTGAACAAATACATCCAAAATCTTTGCCTCTTGAACTATCCTTGCAGAAAAGAGTAGTGTGAAGGCTACTTCAGCAATTGGGAAACTTCAGGAAAGAATGTAAATGCGTTTTCTACATTCTGAAATTGAATCACCTCAAACAATGTGACCAGCATGCATTAACAGGACAAAGAATTGGAGATAGGTAAACTTCAACTTTAGTGTCTGACTTTATACCAAATGGGGTCCTGCAGAAGTTACATCACAGCTTCCAATCCATATAAATACCTTGCTGCAGCAAATGGTTTCATGTCCCGCTATAATTAGCAGAGGGTTTTCCTTTAAGTTGAATAGGAATTTGATAAAAAAAAAGAAAATGCTTAGTTAGAGGTGAAATCCAGAGAAGGAAGTCATAAATACCTCAATTCACTAGACTCCAGTTACGTACTAAGCCTGTGTTGGGCGCATAAAAATAAGCTTTTGCAGAACGAACTCTGACATAATGCCTGGAGAGGCACCAAAACCAGGCAACAGGAAATGTTGAGCACTGAATTCTAGACTTCCCTAGAGTTATGTTGTATTCATACCCCTCACCTAGGTTGGGGTGACATATAAAGGTGAAAAAACAAACAAAGAAATGTGTGAATAGGACTACAAAGTAAAGCTTACTTGGAAGAGGAATGCTAGAGGTCTTTCCTTGGATTAACATAAAATAGAAAGCAGGCTGAAATATTCACCTCTCCGCTTCCAGGCAAGTTCTGAAACCTCAAGGCCAACAGTTTAACAAGTATTTAATTATTTCATCCCAAATGGAAGAGTTTCAACAGAAATATTGGGATGCTCCTCCCATACCAGGTTGCCCCAGGGCACCTTTTGGATAGAGCTTCTAAATTAGAATTCTGTTGCACATAGGGAAGAAAAACCCAGATTTTTCAAGTCCCAAAGGGTTTATTTGACTGCTGAGGTGTGAGGCAAAGGCATTAAAGCAGAACAAAAGGCAGTGTGCTAAGAATAGTCAATAAATCCATGAATCTTCAGATATAAACTTTTCACGACACACAGGGCTGACTGAAATATGGGGACCATCATCCCAAAGGCTCCACTGAGACTTCTTGTGGGACAGAGCTGTGAACAGAAATAGGTAAGCTCTACTTCCTTCTGGGAGGAGCTGGGATTTTTGTTTGGTTGCTATTGCTTTTAAACCATTTCTGTTTGTAGATGTTTTTAAACTCTCAGTCATCATTTTGTTTTCTTCTCAGAGCTTTATTTGTTATTGCAGATGGTCAGCATAGATTAATGAGTGAGGTCATCATTGCCAGAATTTATTTTCACCTCCTGTCATTCTGTTGTCTTGTTTTTGACTTGTTATCTACAATATCCTCATGTTCTGCAGCCATACTGCACAATTTGAAGAATAGTAAAGAAAGTCAGGAGGAGGTTTCTAAGGGAGTTCTTGTAATCATCTCACAGAAAAAAGTCAGAATTTTTGCTTTGGAAACTACCCAGTGGAATTGTTTATATCCAGAATATTCCCAACAAGTATTTGTCTTTAACTGGGTTTTAAAAACTTCTCCTGAAAGAAACCCTGCAACCTTCAGTAGCTTGCCAGAGTGACAGAGAGACTGGAAAGTAGGGATTCCTAGAGGAGTCTGATTTCAGAAGATACATGCTCAGGCTTCCATAGAAATCATAGGCTTCATTTTAGGCCCTGCTTAGCTATCCAGTGGTTTTACAGAATCATCAGTTTCACAAACTACATGTGTAAATGAATTTGCTGCTGACTTAGATTGCATGGGCTACAGGTGAAGAAAATACTCACAAGAGCAGCAAGTCACAAGCAGGTGAACTGAGGGTTTGGAGTTAGCAATCATTTCATTCATCACTCTGACTTCTTTCTACAGTTTCTGGCTTTTGCTGGGGCATGATGGCAGGGGTGGGATAAAGATTCCCTCTTTATGACCCTTATTGACAGTTTTTGTTGTGATTTGATGGGAGTGTCAGAAAAGTGAGTTTTGAGGAAGAGGCCAAAGAAAAATTCTCAGTAAAATGAGAAGTGGATGAAAATACTGAGATCTGAGTAGTAATAGGAGGATACAAGGTGAAGTTTTTTGCTGAGCACTGAAGAAGCGTATTGAAGAGAACAGGCCTTGACTGTAGTCTCCATGTGGCCTCTAATGTCATGGTAATTGTTTCACCATTGCTAACCACTGTTTACCCATACTACCAGCAATAGTACTATCCTCCAGCAATAGAGCAGGCACCCAATTCATCAGGAGAGGAGAAGGTTACAAGGAAAAGTACACAGTGAGTTTCCCTTAAGCCCATTGGGGATGCATGCCCAGGCCTCAGCACACTGGCTATAGAGGAAACGAAACTACTTAAAGAATAGGTGTCCTGATGATTTTAGGTGAAAAAAGAGTATTTCTGAGAGTGGGATGCTTTCAGACTGGAAAGCAACAGCAGCTCCACCATGATGAAAAGAGAAAAAAGACTGAGAATTGGGTGCTTTGCAAATGTAAAGAATTTTAAATCAGTAACTTACACAGAGTAAGTAACTGGGCATAAAGGAAGCGTATGAAAAAGAAGAAAGAGGACCAGGAAGTCTCCCATACAACAGGAGACTGAAGAAACATAAAACAGTATTGTAGTTTTCAGTGTGTTGTACCAGGCCTTAAACGAAAGACCTGCATCTAATACAGAAATTGAAAAAAAGGTATAGAAAGGGATTTCTAGAATGCCTGATTTGAATAATGAGGAAGGCAAAGATGACTAGGTATCAGATTGAGTGCCTCTGGTACACACAGGATGATGAGGAAAGATGCTGCTATGACAACACAGAGGTGTATTGTTTTTGCATGAGCCATTTTTATCCTGGGTTATTTCTTATTCAGATCTCAAAAATATCAGGTGAGTTCTCTCATCTACTCTTTGTTTCTCTCCGTAGAGTACTACAGCCAACAAAACAAGCTACTGTAAGTTGTAGGTACCGAGCCAAAGCTCTGTAGCTGTTTGGTTTTTTTTTACATTGTTATGTGACATCTTCCAATATATGTAAAGTACTAGAGACAGTTGTCCAACTGGAAACTTACTCTTTCTCAGCTAAAATAAAACAGTTAATTGACTTGGTGTTAGCATGAACGAGTGTCTATGGATTTCAAGGGCTGGTGGCTGGGGCATCGTGCCAGGCGCAAACAACTTGTACAGGAAGAATATTATCTGTTAAGAAGTAAATAAAAATTCTTTATTGTTGATTATGAGCTCATTTTTGGAGAGGAAAAGTCTCTAATGTTCAGAGCAGCACCTACTGCCTCTTTCATGGTATTGGAAGATAGGTAGAGTAAATTCAGTGTTTCTGTGTAATGTTCATTTTGATGACAGTTACTGAAGTTGGAAAAGTTGAGTCAACTGGGGTTTATTCATAGTACTGAAAAAATTTGCTTTCCCGGGGTCAGAACTTTCTGAAAAAGATCCAAGAATTTTAAATTGTTAACAAGCACTGTTAAAGAGCATCACGTTCCTAAGAGTCAAACCCAGGCTTTCCAGATAAAGTGGAATGTTGTGCAAAGGAAAACAACAAATTTCCTGACTACTCTGTAAAATTGAAGCAGAAAAGCCATTTTGGGTTGCTGAACAATTGTAGGAACCAGACTGGAAAATTTCATTTTATGTCTGACAAAGTTAGACCAAAGTCCCTGTGATCCAAAGTTCTGAACCTTCAAATACTGATTTTTTATATGTCAGAATTACATCAGAAGAAGATTTCTAAATGAAGAATTGTTGCCTGAACTCTTCACCACTCAAAAATAAAACAACAAAACACTTTATGTGACTAATATTCAGGTTTTGCATTAATGATAAGGTAAACCAGAAATGAACTTGTGAAATGCTTCAGGCCTTACATGTATTCTCGAGGAAAAAAAGAAAAAACAGCTAAAAGTGGTTTTGAGTCTCCTGAAGAGCACAGCCTGTCAGATCCAGTAGATTACTTGATCATGTATTTAATTTTAACCATGTGCAAAGGCCTGCTAACTTCATTAGCATTTGGAGTTAATCAAGAGTGATTCTTAAAGCTACCACTTCATACAAAACGAAACTGGTGAACATGCATTTCAGACACATTAATTCTTTTTTCCTCCATGAAACAAAACATCTAACTTCTTTGATATACTTGCAAGGAATGTGTTTCTTTAGAAAAGCTGTGATTTTAAAGTGGAACCTTGGTTAAGAAAGGGAGAAGGAAAAAAGCACTTTCACTAAGGAAATAGCTTGAATTTGCAGTCCAAGAACCTGGCATTGTCAACAACTTTAAATTAATGTTTCTTGGGTGAGCTCAAATGACTGATTCACAGTGAGTTCTCTGAGGATGACATGTTTTATTTGAAGCCTTTTTCATTTTAGAATTTCTTGTCCCTTCTAAACTGTGGAAATGACCCTTTCTTGAAATGTTTTTCAAAATAGCAGGGTTAAATATAGACCAGCAAGTTCCCGTTTCAATCCTTCACATCTTTCTTGCTAGCTACAAGCAGTAATTTCTTGTGTGGACAAAACACAAAGTCTGTTGCAATCTTTCTTGAGCAACATAAGCCTTACTAAACAGCTGAATATGCTGACAGCACTATAACATAGAAAAAAAAGAAAGAATAGAAACAAACCAATCATCTAATAGTAGCTTCAATCTGAATCCAGTTACCCAAAGGGTAGAAAAGTAACTGGTTTTTATGGTAAAATAAGTAGCTTCAGGGATTTTATGTTTCAAAAAGGAACAAGAAGAAATGTACATATAAAGGCACTCTCTCCTGTCATTGTTTAGCTTCATCTGCTTCTGACCCACATGGCATAACACTGTATTCCAGGAAAAAGGCTGTCTTCTCTTTCCACTTGCTCTAATATTTCCAGACATACGTTGTTTCCATTGATGCAATTAAAAATAAAAAAAAAAAAATAAAGAAAGGAAGAAAAGACAGGAGGAAAAACCCAATCACTCACACCTACAATTATCCAGGCAAGGAGCTAACAATTAAACGAGAAATGCAGTCTCAGTTGTCCATCGTCAGACCCATACCTTTAAGCTGTGGGGCCTTTTGTATGAGGGAAAAGGAAAACCTCCTGCATCCCTCTCAGAACACTGAGAGGAAAGCACTTGATTTGACACATGCACTGCAAATTCCTCTGATCCACCAAACACTGCCCGCTGTCAGGCTGTGTCACCTTTTACAGTTCACCCCAGCCTTTTCTTTAGGACTGCCCTGAGCATTGTAAGGAAGGAGCTCCTTTGGATCTTTCTTTGGTTTGGATAGATCGAGGCATGCTAACCTTAACTTTCTTGTTGAAAGGAGTTTGTGGCTGCTGCTGCTTGGAGGCTAATTGCCCTTTATTTCAGTTAAAATGAAATTAGCTTTACCCTGATTTCACTTACAGTCAGAAGGCCAGAAAAAGTTCTTTGAAAGTCTCAAAGAATAAAAAAATTGGTAAGTAGAAGCCTTCTCTACAGAAAAAAAAAAACCAAAATCCTAAAGAAAGAAACTATCTAAAAGCCATAAGAACCTGAAAGACAAAGATGAGAAGAGTTTTATTTGCCTTCTGGATTCTGCAGTCTAAAGGAGCATTCCACATTTTAGAACTTTTGCTTCAGTCACAGAAGCTAGAAATCTGCTTTGCCATTTTAAGACAAACTGAGATCTTGACCATTTTGTACCCAAAACACTGTCATGAGACTCAGGTGAACTAGAACCACAGTCACTTGCACGATAAATAACCCTTCCTCTGACAAATGGAAACTCTCAAGATTCACACTAGAGGAAAGACACAGAAGGTTGTGTGAGCTGTGGTCTGACTGGTGAATTTGCACACAAGCAGTGTGTCCTTACTTACACAGGAGCTGATGTGAAGCCTGTTTGGGAATTTGTAGCTTGAAAAATTAATTCTTATGTCTGTTAACAAAAAGCGATTGAATTTATGAGAGGACAGAAAGAGAAACCCATATATCTGCTTTCAGGGATCATCGCATTCCTGGGCAGATTACTAAAACATGCTCAACTAGGACATTTGGTTTTAGTTTATCTTAGTGTTGTACTTGAACAGAAAGGTCAAAGTACTGTCTCTGAAGATATTCAGTTTTCTAAAGCCTGCGCTGACATGTGGCACACCTGGAATGAGGTTGCTGCTACATGTTCAAGTAGCCTCCTTGTTTGTAGAGATATTTCAGTACGCAATCCAGCACTCAGGGAATTTTTCTTCGTGGGATTGGGGCATGCGTCCTTGTGTGCAGACAAGTTTGAGTGCAAATATTTGTCCTTACCAAACAGGACAGGCTGTGTTTAAAATAAGGCAGAACCATGGCTGTAAAAGCTGAATTATTTCAGTTGAAAAAGAAAAAGAAATGAGTCCCCTCTATTACATTTACACAGCCATTTCTTATAGATAAGCCCTGCTCAAAGGAAGCGAGGCTGACATTTTACAGATCAAGACTCTTTCATCTGTATTTTTTTTCCCTTGGATTGATTTTTGTTTTGGAACTCTCTAAACACTATCTAACTTCAAAAATATTCTGACCAAATTGTACCATATGATATGCTATAAACACAAGATCTACAAGAGCTGCTTTTATTCTCTTCTGAATGTCAGGAGCTTTTATTCAGCGGGACAGGCTCACAGATGTTTTGGTGGATCTAAGGCTAGGAAAAAAATAGATCTGACAATGTGATCCATGGTAAATTCTAAATAGGCTTTCTGTGTGTACCACTAATACATGAACCTGTGAGTTCTCATGGCATTGAGGTATTGCTGTGCTGATAGAAAGCAAAATCTGGTTTATAAACTTCACGGAATTATGAACTAATTCAGTGGGTGTCCCCTAGGAAAGTGGAAAAAAAAAAAAAAAAAAAAAAAGAGTGAAGCAGTAACTAATCATAGAACAGAATTAAAACAAGGATCTATTTTCCATAAAGCCCCCAAGGAATTTTTACAGTCTCATCAGTTTTTGTAGTGTCAAACAGGGCATGTCTGTTGTGGTTAGCCAACATTAGCATGTCCTTTTCATAATCCCATCCATGCCTAAATTCCAGATAATGCCTCTGCTGACTGCAGATGTGGGTCTGCTCTCTTCTGAGGTGTTGTTATTCCCTTAACCTGCTTGTATTGCAGCAGTACCAAAAGCCAAACTGATTTTGTCCAAACTGTGTCCCAAGGTCCAATTTCACCTTCAGAAGGCGATGAGTGAAGAGGAAATTCACAGAGCTTTCTTTCCCCTTAGAAGACCTTTCTCAAGTGAGGACTTGTGCTGTGAACCTTGAGTCTTTTTTTTCCTGTGTGGCATGTGCAGGAGAGCTGTCAGCCTCAGTCAGCAGCCTCCCCAGGTTACAACATAGGAATAAATAGCTGCGGAGCATTCTCTGCATTTACTTGAGCCAGCACTACTTACGGAGCCAAGCGAGTTTCTGAAAACAATAAGCCCCATGGAAAACCTTATTTTTCTGCCCCTTGTGAAATGTTTCCATAGTTGGTGCCTATCAGTCATACATATTCAGAGGCTGAAAGGGGTGGCCAGGTAGGTGGTCTTACATTGTTTGGGTTTGTGGTATTATAAAGTTTACATCAGGGATCCGCAGTGACTATACTTATATTTTTAGAGAGGTGTAAAAACTGTGACATGTCATTACTGTTTTTTTCAGCTCTTTATTTTCATCGCCTAAGAAGCTTCTAAGATAAAGCAGCCATTTCCACTTTGATCCTAACCCTTCCTGCAAACCATTTGGGCTGTCATCACTAAACCTTATCATTACTCATTCTACACTCTTCTCTTTTTCAGGGAATATAGGGTTATCATACATAAGAAATTCCAGTGGCCATTTCCTTAGGAACCTCCATAGTCTCAGCTCTGTAATTAAAAGCAGAATAAATTGTCAGGAGTTCCACAACCTGTTGGACATACAGCTCCTTTCAAAAGCTGAACCACCAACTCTGATCCTGCGAAAACAACGCCTGACAACTTTGCCACACCAGATAAAAAGCAGTGTTAGCTTCTGTATTTTGGAAGCTCTGAAATACTGAAAATGAATTCCTGGGATACTTTAGCCAGTAGAAATTTGGTTATTTCTACTGCAGCTGATACAGCACCAAGTTTAACATCAGAAGATTTTTTTAAAGGAGAGGTTTCATTTTGTGATAGCAGTTTTATAAGGAAGCAGTAACAAATTTTCACTATTAGTTTCATTTTCCCGTGTGAATTAATGTGTTTCCCAATCAATGACGGATTATCGAGTTACCAAAGGTTTAAGCATAAACCAAACCGTTCTGAAATTGGGATATCTCATGACTAAAGTAACTTCACTGACTCATCATGAATTCTCTTTTTAATACAGTAAAATGGAATTTGCTAAAGGAAAAATTCCGTTCACCAGTGCTCAGATAAAAGAAAAACATATTTTCTTATCCACAGCTAGTTAGATAGATACAATGAGATAAACCACATACTTGCACAATCTCTGGATTGTATGGAGTAGGTTTTCTAAACAGATCTATTAAAAAACTTGAGAAGTAAGAGAATGAGTTGGTCTGGAATAACTGATATCACCAATTGCTCTTTAAGAGAAAAAATTGTTTCCAAGGAAGTCTTGAAGTCTTTTTTGTTTGCTTTAGTGGAAAGTTCATGAATTAAAATTTATCTTCCTAAATCTTGTCTTCTGGGGATGAAAAAAACTGATAAATCACGAAATTAATGAAACCGTCCTATTCATACTAGCACTTAATAAGGTCCAATGCAAACTAAGATAAAACATTTGAGGACTTGATATAAAATATGTGCTTTGCATAGTTGCTTTTTAAAGGTTCCTGCATGCCATATACCAAACATAACCTTACCTATTAAATTCTGTAGGATGGTTCGAAACCTCTGTAAAGTATTGAGTGCTATAGATTTTTTAAAATGTTATTGATTTACATAATAAATGTCCAGTTCTATAAAATTCCTTTTTTAAAGGATTTTTTTCACTTCCAAATGCTGTGGGCTTAAGCCATTATTAAACAGCCTCAGTAGTATTGACTACTTGCAACTCCACCTGAATTAACTGAAGAAGTAGGTAGAGATGGCTCCAGCAAAAGTTCCACATACATGTGTGAAGCACAGATGGAAATTCTAGTATTTTAATATATGTGTTATGGTTAGTTAATAAGCTATTGATTCGTTTGCCTTTATAACTAGCTGTATTTCTGGTGTCACATAAAAATGTTGCTGGCACTCACTGGGAATGATCATATTACTTGTGTCTTAAAGATTCAAGTTACAGAAAAATAAATACAACTAAAAACATACTTCAGACTGTCACTTAGTTGCTAGTTCCATGTTTCTCAGGAATGCAGTAGAAACCGTTAAAGAGTTCTTTAGCCTATTTTAAGCCATTTGATAGTGCTGGTTTGTGTCTCTGCAACTAGATAGTGGATAACCAGTTTACCTCAAGTGGAAAATGCCAAACAACTGGAAGAAAATGAGAATCTGCCAAATTATGAGAAACTTAGGGGTTTTTTGCTATTGAGTCTCTCTAGGAGTTTCAGTTTCTCTATTGAAGGTATATTCAGCTATCCTCTGTAGCAGCATGCTATAGGCAAATATAAAAGCACAAGATGTCAGCCACTGTTCAGGAAATTGTATTACAGGAGAGGTCTGAATTGTGCAGGTGACCATAGTACAAAGGTATTTGAACTAGCTAGTTAAGTTCCACACCTAGAAACAGTTTAGCAGTGACAGCAGAGAGCTCTACTAAAGCTAATTACACCATTTAAAAACTTGCAAGAGCTTTGTCCCACTTCAAGGGAGATGTGCTGGAAGAACTCAACCAGAGGGAAGCAGCCGTCAATAAGTATAAATCCTTCTGCTTTGAAAAGGAGGCCCATGTTCACACAACCTCCTTATAGCTCATCGCTATGGATGATACTGTTTAATCCTAGGTGACTCCCAAAAACATAACCCTGGCTGCATTAAAAATGACAGAAATTTTGTGAGTGGAAATTTGGAGCAAATGGAACCAATGAAGTGTCTTTTCCCTTCCTCACTCAAGCAGTCCCCTGCCATCACTTCTCACATACACATTTAACTTAAATTCCCCTGACAACAGTGTTACAATGAAGATGGAATTGTCATCCTGCACAGAAACAAAAATCTCGGGGTGGGGTGGGGGGAGAGGGAGAAGAAGTCAAAAGTAGATTTTATGTACCGTTGTTGCACTTTTGTGTATAAAGATTCACTCTCAGGCAGAAATTATTTCCGTATATCTTGACATATCAGATTATGAGTGTGAATGATCTTTTATCATCTCAAGATGTTTTATCTGCTACTGGATCTTCCATTCTTCAGTTGTTTCAACTACCAGTTATTGATCCCACATCACATCAGTGGAATTTATGAGAGGAGGAGAAGTGAAAAGAGTAATATTACATCTTGAGGGAAAAGTAGACAACACCTGTCTGAAAGTGCTGGCTTTATTTTTGAAATGGCAGCTGTTTGAAGCTGTAGACATATAGGGAGTGCTGGAAATTCTCTTAGGCTAGATGGATTAGTGATCTGGGTTCAGGTGAAGTGGTCAAAGGTGCTTCATAAATGCCATTTCCCACATAGCTATCACCAGTACGTACTAGTATATGTAACAGTTATTTCATAACATGTAATTGAGTTATTTTGGATAAGTCCCACACAGGTCAGGGGTATGTACTTTTCTACCATTTTCCTCCCCTTTTGCCACAGCAATCACAGTAATTTGAGACATTCCTCCTACTATTCCTAATAGAAATAGAATGTGCTGAAGGCAAGATGTCTGGGGAGGGGTGGTATAGAAATAGCTGTTTAAGTCAAGAAATCACTTGCAGTCTTTTTTCTCTCTGCTATTTCCTGTGACCTGAATACATTGATCAGATTCATGGTCATGTTGTAAGGAGTTTTCCAAGGACTAGAAATGAATCAACCAAACAAGAACTGGAAAGGGGAAAACCAAGGAGTTTCATCTAATCATGGGAATTTCATACGTTTCACTTCTCATACTTTATTCTGCTGCATTTATTTACATTATCATGCATGTTTCTAGAGGACAAGTAAATTTTAATTTGATTTAAAATGTAAATAATGGAAAATAGAAAAAGCTTTCTCTCTCCATGCATGCATTAAATGAAATTTGTAATTTAGTCAAATGAGTAAGTATAGAAATTGAAGACACATGCTTTTTGTTAGTCTGCTTGAACTGAATGGATACCGCTCAGCTATCTTGTGTGGTCTAACTGCAAAGTCATGTTTTGTCTTATAGTGTCCTTCCACATCCCTGATGGTTCTTGTACATCTCAGAAATAGAGGTCAGATCCCCAACTTGCTCATTAGCCTCCACTTGTGCAAAATCCTTGGATTCTCTGTCACGGATTGTCCTTCCCTAAACAGGCTGCAGAGGTTTTTTGGGAGAATAGTTGCCTCTGTAAATTTAAACTTGTTAATGCTGAGTTTCTAGGAATAAAACTTAGTTGTTAAGACCTGTCTGTAAGTGAAAATAAAAGCTGAAGAAGCTTCTGATAGGAGCGCAATACCATATATTAATCTATGATTCAGGCCCCTCTCTGGTTTGATGCTGAATGTAGCAGTTAGGTAGTTTATTCACAAGTGATTAGTGAAGATTCCCCTCTCTGGTCCTGAACTGTGGTCCTGAATTGGCAAAACAAGGCAATTTCTCCAGTAAGCTTTACACCCAGTGGGCTATAAAGAAAAATGACAGCAGTCAAAGGTGTGTGGCACAACACAGAGCAAACCAAAACGTTGCTATGCATCATTTCAAAGTCATGCATCTATAATGTAGCAAGGTTCTAGGAAGATCTTGTACATCTGCTGTTGACTGAGAGGAGCTGTATTTTCACACAGCTGTAATGAATAGACTAAAAATTTAATTCTCTGTCTTAAATGAATTTGATTCTTTGTTTTTGTATGATTTATACTACTTGAAAACAGTACAGAAAATCTTCTGTCTGTCATTCCAGGATTCAGTTTCAAACCATGTGCCAGCAGGAAGGCTGTAGTTTTTAGAAACATTCCCTTTCCTGCTTTTATTACACAGGTGACAAAAATCCTTAAAACCTCAGCCATTATTGTTCTGAATCATTTGAGTATAGCAAATAATCTGTAATGAAACAATTGCTAAAACAACTATTCACTTTAGTTCAAAACTGCAATAAACAGTTGACACATTATATTTCACATGCTAGACAAGGCTGTTTTGGCAGAATGTAGTAATATATTCTGTGGAAACTGAGCAATACTTAAACTGGTACAGATAACAGATTGCTTTAGGCTGAGAATAATTTTGGGAATAGGATATTTAAAGTAAAGTATATTAATTAGTCTCTGTTTGACTGTTAGTACAAACTATACTTAATTAAGCTGAAGTAATCTAATTAAAACTCCAGCTGACAAAGGTTTCCAGTTGGCTGAAGTTTTGCAGGGCCCATTTTGTATACGCCAGTAAACATTAACATTTTCTTTGAGCAGCTGACCTTTAAAAAGATGCCCCATGTGATCATATCACATACAGTAGCCCAACCATAATCCTGACTTCTGAAAAGTCAAGAAGTTCCATCAACTTTCAATGTTAGTAACACCTCAGGGAAATTTTTATCTGTGTTTCTCAAGCAAAACCATGTTTGGTGAACTTCCTTTTCTTTGTTTCTCTTTTATGGATTTCTTTGTTTCTCTTTTATGGATCTTGAATTATTAATTGCATATACCGAAAAGCTGGAGGAGTCCAAGAAGATATTCTGGACTTCAGACAGGATGTAAAGTCTTCCATGGTGTTCTAAAAGCTCAACTCTATGCTATTCAGTGGAAACAATTTTCACTTATGAAGAACCGAATTTGCTCATGCATGTATACACATCCGTATAATACATACAGATATGTATATGCACGTATACCTATATACATCTGTATATATGCATATGCACGTATTTTATATTCTAGAAGTCTGCGTGAAAGTCCATTCTAAGGAGCTGTTATGAAACTGGAATCACTGGTTATTTTGTTTACCATCAGCCCCTCAAAATTCTCCCAGTAAACTGCGATTTTAATCGATTTTTATGGTTAAACTCTCAAACCTCTCTTTCCATCAATAAGTGCTTGTGTTTCTCATTGGAAAAGGCATGCTAATGGGACCAGTCGCACCATGAGGCAGTGTTCTCAAGGCACAATGTTACTAGCTTGCCTGATTGCATGAAAGGGTAGACTTTGTCTAAGCAGAGGTTTCAGGAATTTATTATCTATCTCAAACACAAAAATATATCTAGGTAAGGAAATACGATATGTATGGCATGCTGGGCACTGAATTAAGCGCCAGAAACATGGGAGTGTTTTACTGGCTCTGTTTCTGGTTTGTTGGGTTTTTTTTCATCTGAGGCAGGTCATCTCACTCTTACGTACCCTGATTTCCTAAGCCATTTTCAATCTTCCTCATTTACTCAGGATTTCTTTCTTTCAGGGAAAAGATTATATTTAATTATTTCTTTGAATTGTACACAGCACTTTATATCCTCAGTTATCAGAGAGCACTCTGATAACTACACTGTGTAATCCTTACACAATTGTTTCTTCTGTCCCTCATTTTAACCTTTAGTGTTGAATCACACTTGGTGTTGGCAGAATAAAACACGAGTGTTCTTGCATTTCCTTAATAAATAGCTCAAGAAAACTGCCTTCCAAATATGCAATGGCTACAAGGTGACAATCTGCTTGGCAACCAGGCACATGGGAACCTGTTCAAAAGCTCTTAACAGGAATCAAGTGCTAATTAAAAGAAAAGAGGAAAGCAACGACTGCTGCAATGATTTTGCCCATACACTTGAGAAAGGACAGGTGAAGATGCATTTAAGCTGTATTTCTCAGGGCTACTATAAGCAGCCATCTTCTCAGGTGGGTGCTTAATAGTAATAGGCTTCATGTCTTTCAGCTGTGCTCTCAAGACTCCTTTAGCAGTTATATAATATGCATACATATTAGAGAGGAGTGTCTGGCACCCTTGTTTTTTTCCCTCTTCTAACCAACTGCCTGAACCTTAAGCTAGAGTCAGGTTTCTTCTTGGCTGTACTCCTTCTGGCCCATGATGCTAGCATTTCTGGCTGCAGTTCAAGAGAAAGGGTGGAGAACAAGTTAACCAGAATAACTTATGGTCTGAGCCCTTCATTAACATGTGAAAGTTTTGAGTTCAAGCATTCTCCTTGAAGAAAGCATAACACTCATAATTGCTGGATGAGTTACTGCAGTATTACGCAGAAGAAATGATACTGAAGCATCCAAGTGCTTGCATGTTATAACATCTAATTTAATAGAATGTTTAGGTGGAATTTTTATGGCACTCTGTCTAAACTTGGACTACAGCAGAGTACTATGCAGGTATAGTAGAGGGTTGATATTCCAGAGCAGGCACTTTCAATCATGCAGGGCTAAGTGCAAAGATCATATATAAATATATGTGTTAGTCTTGTGCATGTGTAAAAAAAAAATACTAATCATGGAAGACACTAAACCAATGATAGCTCATGATTGGTTATGATCATTTCAGAGGAGATAATAGTCTGGGAGGTTTTGCTGTAATTGTTCTAATATTTTTAAAGTAATGGAACAAATACTTCAGAAAGAACAGAGATTTGGATAAGTTAAATGTTGAAATAATATGACTTTCTGATGACTGATTGTCTTTACCTTCATCCATTTAAGAAGTATTCTACATTTAAAAAATCTACTAAGTTTATCACTACATGACCAACACAGTTTCATTCCTTCTACAGCTAGCTAAACCAAAGCAAAGTATCTGTACAAATGCAGTCAAGTTTCCCTATAATTATTTCCATTATCAATATAGGATTTAAAGTTCTGTCATGATCAGGTAGATATAATACTAAGGACCCAGTTCTGCTACGTTTGCATAGACCCATTGTTTCGTCTGAGAGCATCATACCAAAGTGTCACTATCACTATATTTTAGTAAAGCATGTGTTTGACTGAATCGGGCTCCTTTAGATGGGAAGGTGAGAGGTGCCACAGGTACTTTTGCATTTGCAAGATCTAATTCAGCTATGTTTCACAGGTCAAAATCTCCTGAAGCCGTAACAAAACTAAAGATTGCTGGCAGGCATTACTGGAAATATGAGAAATGTGTCCAAAGGCTTACTCTTTATTTACACACCTAAACAAAAATAATTCCCTCATGCATCATTTTTACCCATAGGCTAAAACACACAGAAAGGTCATATTTGTCCTCATGGTTTGGAAACGTAATCTGTCTTTTAACATTTGTAATTCATTGTGTTCAGCTTGTATATTTATAAATCCTTCCACTTAAAAAGAATTAAAAAGATTCTTAAGATTGTTTTAATTTAGATAGAGCAAGTATTAAATCTGATATAAAAGGAGGTCCACTACAGTGTCTCTATAAACATACCGACACAAACACATTTCTCGTATATATTTGAGAAGGTATAATTTGATATTTGAAAACCCAAGACACTAGAAAAACTGTCAAACCAGAACTTAGTTTTTCTGAACACAGGTGAGAGGTGTATCACCTTTACATGCACCACTGAGAAGAGTGTGGATTAATATTTATAGGTGTGTTGAAATTCGGTATCAGAACTCATTAAAATTTGAAATTGATTAAAACAAATGTTTAATTCAGTTTAAATCTCTTCCTTTTACATATTCCTTTATCAGTCCAGAATGCTGGGGGAAGTGTATGTTTGCCTAAATGATTTATAACATCAGAAAGCTGAGTTACTGTGGACGAGAACTGGGTAAGCATTCAAACTGCTGGACATCTAATCTACGTAGGGATCTGATTCCAGTGTATGGTATAAATCTTCTGCCTTGTTTTCAGGCTGCAAGGATAAGGAGACTGATTTCAAGAGAAAACTCTGTGTCTTTTCTTCGCATGGAGAATTATACAAACATAACGGTGCCGGCTCACCACTGTGCTTTTCTGCAGCAGTGGTGTTATGGTTTAGAGAAGTGAGTCTTATTGAGGTGGCATCTGCTATAAAAATCTTCCTTGGACCATAGCAACTGAGATACTTGACCAGTCCAAACCTAAATCTACTGTCATATCAACCCAAAAGCAAAAAACTCCTGTTCTGGAGAGGCCTAATCAAGAGAATCAGACTGGTTGTTTCTAAATACATTCCCTCTGTGACCTACCACACCTCCTAGTACTACAAAATGGAAAGCTGTGACTTGTCCACTGGAAGCTTCTCCTCTATGTTGCTGTTACTTCAGTAAAGCTTTCAGGGCAACGTGGTCTAAAGAAAGCTAATCCTGCTGAACAATCTAAAGATAGGTAAAGAATACCATTTAATTTGAAGACTAATATAAATATTACATACACTTCAGCCTGACAAGAAAATACTATCTAGAGGAAAGATTCAACTTGGGGCAAAAATATTTTGATTTTCAAGTTATTTTAGTACATGGATTGTTATAGTCTAGAATACTCTCATCTAAATCTAAGTATTTATAAACCTCAGATGATCCTGACATTTAGGGAGCCTAGTCCAGTGCTTTACTTTTTGTTGGTTTATGACTCAAGTACAGAATTGAACATTTCCAAAAGTATCCTGTGTGAAAGCAGAACTCTTTACTTATTCTCTATTCTTCCACAGACGTCCTGTATGAATTTGGTAAGTTGTTTAAAATTTATTCCTGTGTTTGAGGCCTTCATTGGATCAAATGTCTTAAGTTTTCCAGTGCCCTGTCTGGTTTAGACCACAGACTCCCTGGACTGTGGGCTGCCTTTTTGGATAAATCTCTAAACAGCATGCTAGCACAACAGAATGTGATTACTTGCCTGGAGATCTTAACATAAAAGGATCTAATATAATACAAACATTAGGAGACATAATACCATGTCATATCATATCAAGAACTGGAGGAAAACAGAGTCACCCTATAGCACTGAGTATGGAGAGCCTGCAGAGACTCTGCAATAAAGAGGAAGTATAGAAATGGACTGTAGTTTTAGGTTTTCAAGAGCTACAGGTTCATTCCTTCTCCTTAAACAGCCAGTAAGCAGGATAAATAGAATGTATCTAAAAACACAAATGTTCTTTTTAATTGGAAAAAGTGGTGAATTAGCTGCCCCTTTAGGATCAAAGACACTATTAAAAATGAAAGCTATTATTATTGTTATGGTAAGGTTTTATTAGTAGCATTTACCAATTGCCCTTCTCACAGGGGCAATTGCTGTAAATACCCAGATGACTTACAAGCAACTCTTTTGTTCATAACTTCATATGGCTGGCCAAGCATTACCTTCTGTTCCTCTTTTTCTCTATTCTATTTTATGCCACTGAACTTAATTAGAAACTATTTTTTCAAACAAGCATAATATGTGCTTTGGTATATGGCTGAGGGAGCAGCATAGCTGCTAGTGTTAGGGAAACTTTACATCTGTAAAATCTTCAGATTCCACTTACCCATTCCTCTCACTGTTCATTTTCAAGTATTTTATAAACCTGAAACTCTGTCTCCAGAAAGTCTGAGATATAGTAACATGCTGCACCTCTTTCTCCCATCCCATCACTAGGCTATATTTGGTAGATTTTGGAAGCTACCTCCAATTTCATGTTAGTCATTCTGCAAAGCCAGTGAGAAAAATTAAGAGATAACTGTTAGTCTAGTCTCAGGCATAGGCTTAAATCAAGATAAAACAGTAGGTTAAAAATAAATTGCATTTTTTAACTTCAAAGTTCCTTTGTAGGAAAGACAGACTTATTGTCATCAAGATGCTAATATCCCAATGTCTGAGGAAGAACCACTTTCCTAAGGACTATTTGCACACTTTCCTTGATCTACTGTCTATGTTCCTTGTGATACAGCCCAAAATGATCTCCTTTGCTGCCAGAGAACACTATTAGCTCATGTCACCTTGCTACCAAGACCCTCAAGTCCTTTCCTGCAAAGGTGCTCCTCAGTCAGTCAGCCCCTAGCCTGTACTGCTGCAGGAGTTCATTTGTTTCCAGATGCAGGACTTGACATTTGTTCTCACTAAGTTTCAGAAGGTTCCTGTTGGCCCATTTCTCCATTTGTCTAGGTCTATCTGGATGGCAGCTTTTTTCCCTAGATTTTATTGACTTGTCCATTCAATTTGGTTTCATTTGCAAGCTCAGTAAGCATGCACACTTCTAGCAAGTTCTTGTTAAAGACGATAAACAGGTCAGGTCCAGGACAGACTTCTGATGTACCCATCATCAACCTCCAGGCAGGGTTGGTCTGTTATCCACATCCTTCAATGCTTGATTAATTAGACAATTTTTTTACTCACACAGTTATCCACTTAACAAGACCACATTTCCTTTGTTGTAGTGCTAAAGGATACTCTTGTTTCCCTTCGGCATCCCTTTGACATCTTCATTTAAGCTTAACTCATTTTTGCACCGGAACTGCTTCATGAGTTTTCTGCTAAGACGAGCTGGTCTCCTGGCATCTCGCCTTCCTGTGTATTGGGGTGGACCATTCCAGTGCTTGGAGGATGCTGTCAGTAAGGATTTGCAGACTTAGAAAAGTTCCCTTGCTCTTTGAAGCCTCCTCCCATGGGATCCTATCTACTAGTTTACAGAATAAACTTAAATCTGCTGTCTTGAAGTTCAGGGTTTGTAATCTGCTACTCTCCTTCCTCAGGATCTAGAACTCCTATTTCATGGTCACTGCAGCCAAAGCCGTCACTGATTATTACATACCAACTAGTTCTACTTTGTTAGTGAACAGCAGATGCTGCTATATGTCATCCTTGTTTGGCTCATATAGTACCTCACCTGCTTGCATCCTGCCTTGTTGCTCTTCTGGCAGTTAACAGGGAAACCAAAAGGCCCCAGAAGAATCAGGGCCTGCAATACAGAGATTTCCTCATCTTAAGAAAGTAGTCTGTAACAGTTCCACCACAGAGTCACCTATGCTGGCCTTTTCTTTGACCCTGACCCATAAGCTGGCAACGAGATTGTCATCCATCTCATAGAGGAGCTCTATACATCCAAGTTCCTACTTCACTTAAAGGGTAACATTGCCATTGTCTTCCCTGTCTCTTTGTGCTAAATATTGTGTATCCATCCACAACAACCTGTTAGCTATATAAGCTGTCCACACCACATTTATCCCAGTGATGGTGTAATCTGTTGACCACGAGCAGAGCCCTAGGTCCTCCTGCCTTTTTCCCTGTCTGTGGGCATTTGCATACACTCTTTGGGATGGGATCGTTTTGCCCTGTTTCATCACTCCTAAGGTCTGTCTTGTACGCATTGCCCTGATATCACCCTAATGAGCAAGCTCAACCATGAAACTAAGTAAGGTGGCTAAAGGAAAGCTAAAATAGGTAGATCAAATACAGATTGATAGAGATACAGACAGATATGGATGTTACAGATTTAAATAGCTCTGTGTGTGTGTTTTCCAAATGAACACCTGAAGACAAATTCAAAGGCTAACATGGCTGAGTACCCTCTGAACATGCAGGTACTGTGGAATGAGCTGAGGACAGAAAGTGTGAAACTGCCCTGCAAAACATGTAAGAGAAGACTGATTACTTCATGTATGGTTCCCAACTAGCAGATGTTTTTTGAATAATACTTGCCTCTACAATCCCTAAAATGAATTCCCATTATACAGTCTTGTTGATGTGACAATCATGTCATGTTGTAAATCATGTTGTAAACATGAGAGAATCATGTTGTAAATCATAAATATAAAGCTTCATGGTAGTTTAGTTTTCCACTGAAGAAAATTTTTGTTATTTTCCAATTTCATACCATGCAAACTCTACAAAGGCTACAGACAACTTTCTACTTCCCAATTAAAACGTTAAGTAATCCAATGTCATTAGCTATGACAGTTTTTCTGTGGCTGAAAATATAACTAAGATCAGTATTGTTAAAAATGCATGGTCATTGATACTTTTAAATTACTGCATTTTTCTAAAAATTATCCATTAAGATAAATCTCTGAAATGTTGATACTGTGCATATAACTACCTATTTGGTCTGTATGTTCAGCTTAACCTTTAATCATGTATTTAAACTGTATGCACCTGCTTCTTTCACAAGCCCCTGCAGCTGATTTCAACTGGCTAAAGATAGTTGTGCAAGACACAGCGTAGTAAGCATATTTTGCCTTATTAAGGGTTTTATCTTAAAATATTTTAAAGGGTGTGCTTATCAGGCAAGAAGAGAATGCAGCTCCTGCCACACAAATCAAAAGTGTCAGTAACAGAAAGTTAGTTATCAACTAAATTTAGTTACTCTGCACTTGCAACAGAGCATTGGGATTGAAATAGCAGAAAAAGGATAGTAATGGGATGATCTTTTGAGGTCATAACCTCCCTCTGGTTTTTTGAAATGCAGATACTGAGTACTCATCAGAATTAATAATATAGTGGCAGCTCTGTTTAGTTTTGATTGTATAACCTGTATTTTCTGGAGTAAAATCGCAAGATGATTAAAAATGAAAACTTTGCAGGCAGGAATATGGCTTGTAATCTTCTACTCGCAGTACTGGATTTGCTAACTTCCCTTGCTTTATTTATTATAATGCTCTTCAAAGCTAAAGAAGTTAAAAGTATTTTGTCTTTTATCTATCTGTCCTTACTTATTCTCACTATGAAGTCACTAACCATGAAATTAAGTCTACAAGTATAGTTCCCGAGCAGAGGGTGTGTGTGATATGAATAATGCATTGCTCATAACTCAAACTGAGTCAAGTGCACTGTCTATAGACAAGACTGCAGAAAACGTGCAGTAAGAATAAGAAATTCTCACAGTGGCCAAGTTGGCTATTAATGGAACTAAAACTGTCATCAGACATGACAGATTCATGACTGCATTTCTGAGTTATTTCCATTCCAGAATGATAACTGTAAAGTGAACATTAAACATTATTGAAGCATTTATTCTCTTCATGAAAATGAACAGTGTTCAGTCTTACTGCAGCCTGGTAAGAATGCCAAATGCTTTTAAGTTTTTCTACATCGTTTGTAACTTACCCTCCACTCAAGTGATGTCTATCCCTGTTCAGCATCATCATCTCAGCTACTGAAGAAAGAGCAAAAATATTCCTCCGTTAACCCAAAAAGTGGGTGCCAATGGCAAAGGGCTCAGTCACCTCTGATTTGCTACTGCTTTTGTGAACATTTGGACTACTAAAATGTTTGTATTCCACCTAAGCGATGTTATCAGCTACACGGGAACCTTGCTCTGAGCAAGTTCATCTTGATAGATGAAAGTTAATAATTAACTAGTATTTATTCATGAAACATTCATGGATGTATTCAAGCCCAGGTTGGACAGTCTTGCGTGACATGGTCTAGTGTGAGGCATCCTTGTCCATGGCAGGGGGTTTGGAACTGGATGAGCTTAAGGTCCTTTCCGACCCAAACCATTCTGTGATTCTATGATTTTATATTTCAGTTTGGTAAAACCACTATTATTTTCTTTAATTGCCATTCAATTGGTTTTAGTCTTAAAAAAGAATATTTAAAAATTCTGCAATCTATTTATTGTACATCTTAAATAGAAATGTAAGCTCTTGCACATAATTTTTCCTGTGTTTGAGCAAGGCTACTCATCAAGGTGATTCAGATAGCTCAGGTTACATCTTTTTGTCAACGTACACTGTCTGCTGGCTGTAAGCACAGCCCTATCAGACGCAGGAGACAAAAATGCTTGATGTTTGCCTCATTCCAGATTTCATCCTCCATAAGCTAGCAGTATAACATTCCCTCATCCCTTTCACATTATTCATTTTGTATGAGAAATGGAAGACTTCAGACACGAAGCCCTTTAGCTCCCTTCAGTGACAAACAGAAAAACTATCATCATAAAGAAAAGGAACTGAAAGTGTTTTGGGGGTTCGTTTATTTAATATGGAGTCACAGAGAGAAAAGATTACAAGGGAATACTGAAGGTGATTACATCTATTGATAGTAAGAGACATTAATATTGAGGAGGGTTTTTTTTTTCCAGCAAAGCAAAACATGAAGGAATTTACTTAGAATCAAAAAGCTTTCTCAAAATCTTCAAGATAGGGTGATATTGAAACTTTTCAGTGCCTATCCTACCATGGAACAACAGAGGTCTTGGAACAAAAAGTGTCATCTCACAAAACACTCAGTGTACCAATCCTGACTACTGTGCATAATTAGAGTGTAAATAGATAAAAATGGTAACAGTAATAGAAGCCAATTCTTCCCACTTTTGCTTTGTGAACTAGAACCTCTGGAAATGCAGTGTAGAAGTGGGAAACAGCAAAGAACTATTGGTATCTTGCCATTAGTATCTTCTCTGTTTATCATAAGCGAATTATATAGAAATCCTTCCTTGCTGCAGACTATACATGTTGTATGCTGATCTTGCTATTATTCCTTATTTTATTCAAAACAAGGAGGATTGCTTTGAATATTCAGTTGCTGGAAACCATTATAAAATGTCTATAGCTGATATTCATGCTGCCTAGATACGTACTAATCAATAGAACACTTTCATATCTTATCTTAAACAATCTTACCCTTTTTGGAAATGCCAATAAAGTATGAATAGAAGTGGAGTCTGGTTTAACGTTTATACCTGTGCTATAACCCTGAGATGATACTCATGCTGTCTCCCTAGTGCTTTTTCATCTCCTAGTGTCTTTTCAATTAGAAAGGGCTATTAGGGTTATATCATTATTATGATTAACATTCCCCATTTGCTGGACAACTTTTATACTATGTAGTGACATATAAGATCTTTGTCTTAGGGACAGTGCTGGGAATATTTCCAAGTGGCAATAGTAATTCATGAAGCTGCAAAGCATACACTCTGATTGAAGGCCAAAGGCTTAAGTCAGAAAAAGGTATATTGCTGTTTCCCTACCAGTAACCACAGTGACATTTTTTTCTTTGATGACTTCTAAGCTTTCATTAACTTTTGCAACAATTTTTACACTAGAAGGTAGAAAACCATCACAAAACTGGTGCAAAAGCAAAATTCTGTAAAATACATGGAACTAGAAATTATTAAGAAAAACAAAATAGCCTTCTTTCCCAATTAACGCCTGTATTTTCAATTACAGAGCTTCAGCCTATTCTGAACCTTTCTTTAACACAAAATTAAACAGTTTTCAGGCAGCCTCTGCCTGACTGTAAGACAGATGATTTCTAGCATGGATGTGGTACCTTTTCCATATGCAGCTTAAGGAGCTTTCAACAAACATTGTAATTATAAATCTATGTAAATGTGAGCTGAGATTACTAGTAATAACACAGTAAGACCTTAATTCATCTTCTTTTTTTATAGTCTTTTCAGGGGAAAAGGAACTTGATAGGTTGTCTTGTACAAAAACAAACGGGAAACAACGAAGAGATTGACTGCTGTTCCTTATCTGAAAATTGAGTTTCAAGTGCTAAGAAGATTGAAGCTTAGAAGAAAGGCTTGAGAATAAAGCTGAATTTTAATTCTCCTTCTATCTTCCATTCTGATCCCAAATTTCTGGTCTTTTAGATTATTTGAAATGAAAAAATCAAGGCCTGATATCATGCTATTGGTTTGGATAACAAAATAATCCAAATATAATAAGGTAAAGAAAAGCATGGTGTCTGGGAAAATGTAGCTTAGCTCAGCACATACTTTAGATATTTCTGTCTCCTGCTGAAACTTAGTGCATAAAAAAAGAAGAATCTTGAGCACTAAGATGGTTCCTTTATTTTTTTTTTTTTTAAAAAAAAGCAGTAGTAAAGAAGTTCGTTAATATCTGGGCTAGCCTGAAGGAATAGAAACTGTCATTCTGTGATTGCAGTGTTTTTCCATTTTAGTTAGTAGGACATAAAATAAATAGATTCTAATAACATGAACTAACAGAGATTTCCATACTTTTTTATAAGTTTTGAGGTTTTTTCACATTGTTTTGGCTTCTATCAATTGATGAGACATCAGTCTACCTGTGGTGCTCAGAAGTTCACACCATTTAAGCACAAGAAAGTACATCTCCTTCAAACTAACTCATGGTGTATGTGTGCATGACCATGTAGATGTGAAGCCAGCAGCCAGTCTCTGCAGAATGTAATATTACAGGGG
Organism: Loriculus beryllinus; assembly: GCA_039877255.1. Taxonomy (NCBI): domain Eukaryota; kingdom Metazoa; phylum Chordata; class Aves; order Psittaciformes; family Psittacidae; genus Loriculus; species Loriculus beryllinus. The sequence goes on from JBCJKH010057769.1 coordinate 33,936, forward strand.
CACCTAACAGATACACAGTGTTCCCAGCCTGTGTTGTGAACTTTGTGAAAAACAACCTTGAAAAACTGCTGCTTCCATTTCTGCCTCCTGGGAATTTAGCCATTAGCAGTTTTATGAGTCTTTGAAAGGAAAAGCTGGTCCCTTAGTGATCTTGCTTTAATGTAAAAGAGAGAGAAAGAGAGAGAGGCCATATATATACACCTCTTCCTGATCTCCTCAGCTTTAAACAGGAATACGTGTGGATGATGTGGAATAGACATGGTTGGGAATGAGGCATAAAATGAAAATATATGTCCAGTGCACAGAAAAGAGGGCCTTTCACTGTTCTCTGTGTGCGTACAAATAAAATTGACAATAAGCAGGCAGCTTGAATAAAAGCCATCCTCCTGCCTGTTTAAATGTGGCTTAGCATTATTAATATTTCTTATTGCCCAGCAGTGACTCAAAAAATGCTTTTCTACTACTAAAAACAGTCCATAATTTTAATGAGACAGAAAAGTTGGTTTGCTGCATTCCAGCTGTGTTTTTTCTTGATTGCTGAACACAAGACAAAGTACAGTTTTTCTGCAGGTGAGCTGTCCTTTTCTTTCAATGAATTGCTCCTTCTCTTCCTTTCCCCTCCCTTATGACAAAAGACAGCATGTCTATCAATGCCTGCCAAATAAACAGAGAAAACGCTGTTGGGAATGGCCAATGCAAAGAGAACCACAAATGCACAGCACTCTCCAGACACACGCCTAGCAATGGTGTTAGTATCATGACTCCATTCAACCATTTCTTCCTATCACATCCTCCCCACACGTTGTTTTTGGGGGGGGGGGGGGGGGGGGGGGGGGGGGGGGGGGGGGGGGGGGGGGGGGGGTGGGGGGGGGGGGGGGGGTGGGGGTG